>JARHVA010008871.1:230000-257500 GCA_037957365.1 Torreya grandis | reverse complement strand
CTCATGTCAACCTTGATTATTTTTAATTATATGTGCATGTGGGCATTTGAACATGCCTTGTATGCTTTTTTTCCAATTTGAGTGACATGTGCCCATGTCCCTTGTTTGCTTAGCCCCTTGGCCACTCTTGTGTGCTTGTTACTTATTTGATTCTCATTATTTTCAAATGACATGATCCACATCATGAATTATCTTTCCTAATTGGATGCCATGATGAAAATCATGATCCATCCCTCCTTGACAACTAACAACTAACAACTAACAACTCACAACTCACAACTAACATTTCTAGTTTCAATTAAGTATACTACACATGCTATTACATTGTTACATCTATCTGGGCATATCCTTGTTCATCTAACAAGCTCCAATTCAAACTATCTTATATCTTAAGACATATTTTTTATTATTATTTCTATATCATGTATCTCACAACATAACACACTTATAGGGCTCTTTATTTTGAGGGAAGTCATTGCAGGGTATTCATTCCTACCCTTAAAAGAGGGGGTAATAAACAAGGGTTTTGTCATAGAGACTAGAGCCTTCTACCAATCAAAAATTAGTTTTCAAAACATTCAAAAAAATAACCAAAACCCAAACTAGGCATAATAGACTAGGAAAAAAGTGATGAATACAAAATAGTGATTAGAAACAATAAAGGACAAGAGTGCCATACTTGGACTATAACACCAGACAACATGGTGTCTTATTTTTGGTGCTCATGTCCAAACAGTAGAAAACCCATTTTTTTATAAAAAGGTAGAAATGTATGTTTAGTTATAGTTTAGTTGAGATTGGGTAGTTTTAGTATAATTTTTCTAAAATAATATAGATATAGGGGGAATTATACATGGTATGATTGCTCTCACTTCCAGTTTTAGATTGGGTAGTTGGTATGACTTCTAGATCAAAATTCATGTTAAAAACACTAGTGATTGGGGGAAATGTGCATAATACATTAGCTTTCTTTTCTTTTTGAGTTCATTAAATTACCCAGTATTCTCAATAGTTACATTCCTTATTCCATCTTTAGGTGGTTTTCATCATTCCTAAGTGGCTTCCACATAAGCCTAGCTACCATTTTTGGAGTTGCTTTCATACAAGCCTAATATTCACCTCTTGAAGTGGCCAAGATTGGCCTAGTTTCTAATACACATTTGGATATCCATGCCACATTATCAGATTTTAGAGGATTCATGTGCTTCAAGAGCTATTTCATATGACATAAATTCATACTAGTATTAGTTCATAGCTTCACTTAGTGGGAAATAATGGAGCCAAAAGACTAGCTAGCCTTTGTATACTTGAGCCACCTACTCAGAAGGATTAGACACACAATCTAAACATCGATTAACACATACATGATAACTATATTCACTAAGTGGGTGATGATGGAGACAAAGGGATAGCCTTTGTATTCTTGACCCACTCTTATAGAGTTGAGCACTCATCTCTATTTATGATATTACTCTTAGTTCATCACATACCTAGAATTACTTAGCATCATAATAGGTTTTGTATTGGTCCACATACCCAATGAGGTGTATTCATTCCTTTCTCTTCCTCTCTCTTTTACCTAGCTTTTGTATGTTCTTATTTTATACATATTATGTCTATTAAGAATTGATCTACTTCTTATTTTCCATTTATATATTTACACTTCACAATGTATTCTCTTTATACACACTTAGCATCATACAACTTCATGAACTTTAATAGGTTTTGTATTGGTCCACACACCTAATGAGGTGTATTCATTCCTCTCTCTTCCTCTCTCTTTTACCTAGCTTTTGTATGTTCTTATTTTATACATATTATGTCTTGTAAGAATTGATCTAATTCTTATTTTCCATTTATATATTTACACTTCACAATCTGGTCTCTCTATGCACACTTAGCATCATACAACTTCATGAACTTTACCCTTTTAGGTAAGTCCAAGTACACTTTTTATTTTTATTTTATCCTAGTATCTCACTTTGTTTCATCACTATAATAAAAGTGGGGCAAATGTATTCATGTAAAATGTCAAAATTGGCAGCGTGAGTATGGTTTGTGACACCCAATCCATAGATCTTTCTTGTGTGCTCCTATAACCCTTATAAACACCATTTTACTCATTAATACACATTCATAGCCTTCTACATAGTCATTCCAACTTAGATAGACTCTATTTCCCAGGCCTATCCTATCCCCCTAGGCATGGATCCTATATGATAAGAGTGTCATACCTAGACTATAGTGTTGGACCTTAGGGGTGTCCCATTTTTATGCTCCCATCCAATCGTAATTTGAGCCCAAATGGTCAATTTCATCCAATTCCTATCTTTCATCATGTTGGCCTAGTGTGAATACATTTAACCCATGACCAATAGTTCTCTATAAAATCCAATTCAAAGTTCATTTACAAAGGGAGGTGACAATTCTTACAAAACAAGAAATAATACATACAAACCACTAAGACAAACTTTTTTATTCTCTACATATAGTCACCCAACATAACTACAAACATATCCAAACTTTCATACCAATCCCTAGCCACCTTAAAAACTATTAATTTCACATTTTTGCATTTGCATCACACTATTTCATAAAGCACATCAAGTGGGAGAACTACAAATGGATTGATCCATCTTCAGAGTATTGGTATGTAGGTAGTGTGCCCATGCAAAAGGTGTGGATCACATGTTTAGTGAATATTATAAACACTAATCCCCCCACCTTTTAAAGTGATTCAAATCCTATTTATCAAGTATGATTTAAGGTTAGGGTTTGAACATTAAAATATCTCTATAGGGAGTTCCATCAACATTCAACACTCAAAATTTCACAAATAGGATGACATAGGAACAATGCAAAAAACAAAAAAACATTAAGTCTTTATTAGTAGTTTTTAAAATATAATTAGAAGAGGATAACAATGCTAGACCCTAGGGTTTCATGTTTTTTCTAGTCCTATCCTTACACCAAATGAAAGCTAGATTATGATTTATGACACTATCCTAGTCCTGCATAGCTAGTTTCAAACCTTGCAATAGTTTTTTCAACCTATTTTAAGCTAAGTTAAACTTTTTCCTTATTTATTTCTATTTTATAAAGTTAAAAAAGATAAATTATATAAATTAGGACTATAATTATTTCATTATTAGTTACTAATTTATTAATTTAGACCCTTAACTAAAATAGGAATAAAACTCCGTTATTCCCAAAATAAGTTGAATCAATAAGCTATGGAAGGATAAATTTTCATAGATTAAAATTTATAGATGTGGATTATTTAGAATCCAAAAAAACATTGGGTGTTATAAATAAATTATCTATCACTACTCATGTAATCTTGTGTGTGAGGAGTACCTCTAGGGAACCAAGGATGGTTTGAAATACTATAAAAAGTAGTAGAATATTATTATAAATGATTTATTCTTTATAAAACATGTATATTTGTATATATAACAAATTTATAATATGTTTCATGTGATGGTAAACTTGACACATTTTCCAAATATAATGTGTTCTTTTGCATTGGTTGTTTTTGAGGATTTTGCATTTTTTATAAATACCTAACACAAATAGATTTTGCATAGATGAAACAATATATTTTTATGTTTAATATATGTAAAAATTAACTATGGTGATGTATGGGAAGGTGTAGACCATATTTTTTTATTATTTAGTACCTTAATCTTGTACACTTGGTAAATTTAGACCTTGGTTGTTACTCGTAGTTATTTACATGCAATATTTCTACAAGCCTCTCATCTAATCTATCATATGACCCTTGGCCTATATATTAGATTTAATAGTATTATATTGATGAAAACAAAAACATGTCTTTCACATAATTATTAAAATATATTTATCTTACACCTTTATAAGTTATGAGCATGTACCTGTTTTCCTACTCCCTGAACACTAACATATAGGATAAACAATAGCATTAACATTACTATCATAGCTAGATATACATTTATATCTCCATAAAGTCATATAATTTTCGAATGAAACATATCAAAATGGGCATACTAATGTCAGTTATCTATTGACATGATTGGTATAAATACAATATCAACCTCCATTCATTCCACACCTAGTACTCAGAAAATAGAACATTCAAGAAGCACTCAAGTTATAAAGATATTTCCTATTCTCCTATATTATAATATAGGTCAAAGTAACAAACCATATACATGTTTTAATTACTAAAGGATCAGTCATAAGGTCTTATTTTCAAAGTTACAATTTAGGTCACTATTTTACTTACTTTACACACATTACATGATTCACACACAAGCCAAAACATAGGGGAGAACTACATGAGTCTAAGACCCTCTTATAGAGTATTGGATATGTAGGAAAAACCCTTTGACATTGGGATAATTTTGGTTTAGTTTGAAATTATGTTCCCACTAACCCATTTTTCCCCAACATCACATTGAATATGGAAAGCGAGGGTTTTGCTATTTGACTAGGAGTGATAGTACATGACCTAGATATGAATGTACTAGAGAAAATATGAATCCAAAAACCAAATTAGTCTATGTGGTTGCATATTATTATTTAATATTACTTATATTATAATAGTTTCACTCTCAGATAGTAGCATCAATGCAATTGTCTAGGGCTAATGCAACTATCTAGAGAGCTAGAGGCACTAGATCTGAAATCTAAAAATTGTTCTAGAACTATTTGAATACATTATTTCATCCTATACCAGATATAGATATACATTATCATCAAAATAATATAATTACATCACTTATTTTTCATTTATATATTTATAAAAGTTGTACTTTCTATTTATAGCTTATCTCAATTTCATAAATTTAGGATATAGTACATCCAAGTTTAGCACATTAATTGACCTATTGTAGATATGATATTCACCCTTATACCCTATAATTTATATTAACTTAACCATATCTACCCAATTATTATCCACATCTAAATTAGGTTTAAACATGAAGAGGATATACCATACATTTTATATGGTATTTATATCTAATTCATGAAACTATGACATCCTAGTTGCAGTGAATGTAATTTATGCATCTAAGTACCATGGAAGGTAAAAAATGAAGATTAAATTACTAAGATCATTTTAATATCATGTAAAGTAACTTTTTTCATCTAACTAAAAATAAGTTGATAATATATCAGGACCCACTTAAAGAGGCAACATAACATGTTTGAAATTAATTTGTTATTTCCCATTGAATATTTTGACACTATTAGATTTTTTATGTATGTAATGATGTGTATAACATAAATAAAATTGTAATGTCATTGTAAATTCATTATCACAAGATCCATTATTAAATAGTATACTTTATATGGTTTTTTGAGAAATATCTACCTATATACATAATGTAAGATAATAAAAATCATCATCCACTATCTCACTATCATCAAATGTGATCATAAGATGTGGTTGGGATGTTTGAGTAATCTTAAAAACAATTAAATTTTAATGTATGATCATATGAATCCAGAGGTGGTTAGGAATTATAGGAATGATGCACTACTAAATTATCTTTATTCATCTCATGATTTAGGAATGTCTTATTGAAACTATTCAACTTAGCTTTCTTAATATTTTTATGCTTAGTTTCCTCTTTAAGATATCCTAACTAATGAAATTATTATTGATAAGATATTTAGTGTGTTTTTTTATTTTGAAAAATAAATTGGTAGAGTGACCATTGCTTCTATAATACTCAAAATATGCAATGTTATTGACTGATTTATTTTGACATCTACTTGTGTCAACCTATAGTGGTGAGGTAGAATATTGAGACTGCATTCAAGTAACATTTTTATAAATTTATGAGGTGGTTTTTGTAATATATAGAATTTAATTTTTTGTTGATCAAATAAAAAAAAGATTTTTCAAAGGTTGAGATATAACATTAATAGTGTTATTTGCATCATTTTTTGTATTTATTGGCTTACATTTGTAAGATGGTTCGCTTTCAAAATTCATCATGGAAGTTCGAGTAGATGTAGTTTCATATTTTATCTTGTTCAAATAAATAATTTTGATTTTTTTTCTCTTACTAAATGACAAAGTTCCATAATTTATATGAGCTTCTTCAAAATGATTGACTCATGAAATGGAACAGTTAAATTTTATTTTAAAATATCCTTTAATTCATTATGTTCTAAGGAATTAGTCATTTTTACAATCATGGACTTATAATGATATAAATTTTAATTAATAAGATAATTAATTCCTTGGTGAAGATTATAATTTTTCACATAAGCAATATTTTCATCAATCATAATTATAAAATGCTTGAGCAACTGATATACTAGTGGGTTAAACTCTTTGACTAATTAGATAGGTAAATTTAAAAACTAACACAAGGAATAATTATTTAGTCTTTTAGGAAAAATCTTAGTTACAAAATTTGAATTTAAAGTATAATTCTTACATGTCGCATCAAAATATTGAAGATGTTGTTCTAGATCCCAATTACCTTAATATAGTGGAAGTTTATGAACTACAAATTATATACATAAATGGTATGATGAAATATCAAGTGACAATAGATTTTGAAGTAATGATTTTGGATACAATCTTGGGATATATTTTGGTATACATTACACTAACTACAACATCTTTGCATGTAAAATTGAGAAGGTTTACATGAGGGATTGTGTAATAGGCAAGTTAGGTGATGTATTATAGATAGTTATCAAATATTCTATATGAATAATTTGGTTAGGCATGGGCATAAATATCTATTGGGAACCTTATTTTATCCCCAAATCTAAAGTTTTAGATGAAATGATAATATCAATATTAGATTTATCAACACATATGGTAGTGTTTATAAAAAGTTAATGAATGTTACCAATGCAATAAAAAAATTCTTAAAATGTGCTAGCATGAACATTTATATTTTTTATTATCAAGATAGATATATAAAATAATAAATTTAATCTATGTGGAAATCAAGATATTAACAAAATTCATTTGCATCAACGGTATAAAATCTATTTTTCTTATCATAGCTAGATTCATAGGCCTTTTCATTTTATATGGTCATAGTAAACCCATCAAGAGGGTGTATAATAAGCCTTATATCATATAATATGTATGAATAATATTATTCCCATATCATATTTGATTTTACAAAAATAAAGTTCATTAATGGTGCTTGTGTCTTAGCATGTGAGTTGATTTATTTTACTACATGTTTGTTAATGATGTTCCTTCTTAAGGGAAGATAATGTGTAAAAAAGGAAATCTTGAATTAAAATGTGTTCATATAAAATGCCATATATTATTTTTCAATTGAGAATAAATAAATAAATAACTAAAATTTAGGTCCTAGAGAAGGGAAATCTTTTGTGTATGGAGATTGCAAAATTCCTATGAAATCAAAGGTCAAAATAATGTCATTTTAGTGTCACATATCAGAGATGAGGTGAAAATAAATTTATTTAAGTGTCATATATTCAATTCATTATTTTAGTGTCATATTTAGATAGAATATTGAAACAAAGTTCTTTTATGTCTAATATTTATTAATTTATCTAAACCATAAGACAAAAAATATAAGTAATGGTCGAATAGAATATATGGTTTCACCAATATGTTTTATAAAAAATTATAATTAATTGGTGTATTACCTCTAGTTAAAATAAAATTAATTAAAAGGTATAATTTTTTTAAAATAACTTGTAACTAGTAAAATGAAAGTAAAGTACTGATATATATATATATATAATGTAAATAAATGAAAATAGATAACTATGAAAATCATAACAAAGACTTAGCTGAATTATACCTATAGGATAAAAGTGAATGACTAAAAGATGGATAGGAATGTCATATCATAATTGATTATGCACATGAAACCTAAATAAGGTTTGTCACTATTCTAGGTTAGAAATAACTAGAAGTATTTAGAATTGACTATTACTACTATCCTCTATGTGCCACTCTTAACCTAAGAAAAAATAGGTAATATATGGAAATGATCACCTACACATAACTGAGATATGTTTATATTCATAATTTTGACATTTCATTGTGAAAAATTAACCTAATAATGAGCTCTTCAAATTTGAAGCCCCATTAGGGATTGTGATCACTTAAAACATACAAAAGGAAAGTGTGGAGTGTAATGGGTTAAACAGACCCAAATCACCACCACAATGATTGATCATTACCTACATCCTCAACAGGTTGTGTCTGACACCATTGTGGTTAAGCATGTCAATCTTTAGTTTAATTTTTAGTAGTCATCCTCAACAGGTTGTGTCTGACACCATTGATGAAGAAGGAAATGTGTTTTTATTTTCTACATTTGTGGCATCATTTACTAGATCATAGCTCTTATGGTGATAGTAGGTTTTTGCTCCCAAACACTAGTGATTGGAGATCTTAGTAGAAAAAAAAGTTAACTTTATTTGGATTAAATAATTTCATTGTCAATATAAGAGTCTAAGGATGAAGAAGATAAATAAAAAATTAATGATAAAATGGAGTCCACAACTAATACAATGCATCACCCTGATGGTGGTGGCTAGGTTTTGGGTGACAAATAAGATGATCTTCCTCCCCCTCCCCATGATTATTTATCTTATGGATTAGTATCCTTAAACCTTGGTGTATTTTTCAAAATAGCCTATTTATCATGTATATGCATTTGGTCAAATGATTTTTATTTAATCTTTGTTTAATTATCCCTATTAATATTTATTTCATTTGGTCAAAAAACATTTCAAAAGTTTCTTAATTAACCATTTTTAACTTTATTTTAGGTTGAATTAGTTATTATATCTTTATTCTAAGGATTTTTTTATATTTTAGAGTGTGATATAATTCCACTCACTTTTTGTAATATTTTTAGTTTGAATATATATTATTAACCCATAACAATCATAATAAGTTTAACAAATAGAAAATGTGATGTATTAGAGATGCATAATTTTATTAATATAAAATAATTTTCAATAAACAAACTATATATCTAAGATTTTGATTAGCCAACATGATATATAATGTACAACTAATTGAAACCTTGGTACTAATGATGTTGATAGGCATTCATCTACTAGACTAATCCTTTCCTTCTGTACACAATAGATGGTCCATATTTGATGTTTGAGGATAAATATAATATCATTTTTATACTTATGATATGTGAAAAATGTTGGTGTGGGGAAATCATAGGGATGGAAGGTGGCCATGAGAGATGCATTTATAGAAACACAATGTAAGATATGTAAGGGTAAATGATTAATAAATAAAAATTATTAGTGTAGGGTGTTTATTTTCCGCATTTTATTATTATGTTTATTTCTTACACTTGACACGTGGGTTATTTCAGCTCATTTAGACTTTCCCTACAATTGAGGGATATGCTTGCTTAGGTATATAATGTCATAGGAGTTACATGTTTGACTCATTATTAACTAGATGGAGTTACTCTTAATAGGCTATTTTGAGTACGAGAGTTACACTCTATGCTTAGCATATTTGACCTACTTTTATGGGGGAGTTACACATTTCACTCCCTATTTCTACATATAGGATATTGAGATATTCATGGAGTGTTGGACATTAACTAGACTCATTTTTATACATTTTGATTTTTTGTGTGCAACTTTTGTCTCTCACTTACTACCTAATGTTTCATGCATTAATGTTTGTTTAGAGTTCTTGGATGACTCCAATATGGTACTATAACTACACTAATAATATTTTCTACCATTTAATATGCTTGATGAGATTATTGTATTATCACATCATTATATTTTATTCTCCATTTGGTCACTTTGGGGGTTTGGGTGCATTTTCTCAAAATGCATTGAAATACGTATCAAAAGGGATTAGATCAAAAAATAAAATACATAGTATTTCTAGGTTTTTCACTTTTTCAAATTGGTCTCATTTAAGTTTTAGCTTTGTGTTACAAATTCTATTTTTTTATGGGTTTTATGTGCAAGTTGATCATTTTTAGGGGTTTGCATGGTTTTTCTCAATATTGATTAAATTCTAGGTGAAATGGATTCAATTCAAAAAACTAATTATAGATTCTTTGTGGGTTTTTTTAATTTATATAATTGGTCTCCATTATATTTTAGATGTAGTGTATAGAATATTGAAAAAATAGAACTTTTCTAATTTTTATATGATTTTTATGCACACACTTGGTCATTCTCTTCAATTACTAGTGACATCTAGAAACCCATCAAATTTAATGACTTGTATGTGACATTATAAAAACCATCAAATTTAATCAAAGTAAGTTCTCCATTCTACAGGTAATTTGTCTTCAAACACATATAACTTTTGATCAGTTACACTATTTTGAGTATTGTCTTCTTCAAAGGTGCCCCATTTTTTATGCTCTACATAATTGTAGTTTTTTCAAGACACGATAAATGATCCAAACTCATTTTTGGGAGTGTTTTCTGTTATTTTTACTCTCATCACACCTATTGCACATAGTTCAAACTTGCATAACTTATGATCAATAACTTCATTTTGAGTATCATCTTATTCAAAAGTGCTTGGATTTTTTTGAGTTATTCATATTGGTGATGTTATTGAGCCCTCTACAACAAGTCTATAAAAACTTTATTTTAATTTCCTTTGGACACATGATCTGTAGATAATCATTTCACGTGTACTAATTTGGTTAATTATGGTGATTGCTCATTCTATTGGATGCATTATCAAATAAATATGATATATATTTATTGAGACATGAATCATAAATTGTACACTATTTACTCATACCTATCCAAATACATTTTTGATTGAGTCTAAAATCCTCACATTGAGCATGATTCTATTTGCAACACTTTTGGGGGGTTATTGTTGTTAGTTCTAAGGGGGTATTATGTGGTGATGTGCATTATTGGATGTTAGTTTGTAACTCTAATTATGTATTATATCTTGTGTACTAATTTCTCACCTTGACAACTTCTCAATTATGCCCAACATCCCTATTCTAAATGTGAACTATTTGTATTGATTCTTGCACTAGTTGCCCACTTGGACACATTCTTAGCTATGTCTGACATCCCATTCATGAGTGTGAAATATTATAGCATCATTGAAAATTTTCTTATGTAATTTTGTACTTATTTGTTGTTTTCTCTTAATGATTTCAAATCCACTTGATAGATACCAAATGATGGGGAGAGTTGATTTTACACTAGTGGTTCTTCTTAGAAAGACAAACTATGTTTCTAACTATGCTTACATAGAACACTTGTTCACAAGTAAGAATTGTACTTCATTCCTATATAGATAGATACTTTTCCCTTATGACTCAATTAATTACAATAAATGGGATAACACTTGTGATAAGTTATTGGTAATTTATTTTTACAATTTTCCATGAATATTTGTTTCTATGTGTAATACACAACATGTTCCTACACTATTTGGAGCATCCTATAGTCTCTTTTCAAGGATCCTCCTAATATCTATATCACTTCTCTTATTATTATTGTCTCTTTAGATACTATTGTACTCCCTTGTCCTATTCATATATCTTGTGATGACACATTTATTGTGGATTATGCTCTTACTTTTGTTAAGCCACCACTATAAGACAATATTTTTCCTGGCCTTAGATGTTCTATTATAGATTCTACTTTTATCCCTATGCAGGATGTTTCTCTTACAAATCCTTCATAGTCTTATAATTTAGAGGATTCTACTATTTCTAGTGTGAATACATCCATTGAGAGATTTTATGACTCATATTTTCCTATGGATATTCATATTATAGATATGTGTGCTTCATCTATAATATTTTATTTAGTTTTGATAGTTTTTGATTCACTCTTTCCTCTTCACATGGGCATTCTTCTAGTGAATGATCCATGTCCTTCTGATAGGTACACTTTAGTGGCATTACATCCAGTTCTTGAGCATGATCTTTCCATACCTATGCCACACATTACTTTTAGACCTCTTTCAGATATCTTCATATTGCTACCTTCATCTTCCATTATCGAATGGGTAAAAGTTTAATACACACATCATATTCTTCCTTTTGAAAAAGGAAGAAACATTATTTGATGTGGAAGGAGCTTATTCAATATTTAGTTAGAGGATATCATAAATAAAATTTATCATTTTGAAATCTATATTATAGGTAAATTTAGCATCTTCTATGGATACTTATTATCTCTTCTCTCTATATTATATTTTTCTCTCACTTGTGGATGCATTTTTAGATGTGCCTAATGTCCTTAAAACATGCACTATCTCTTTTATCTCTTTTTGGGGGATTTTTTTTTCCTATGGATCTTCTCATTTTATCCACTTTAAGAAAGTTTATTTTTACATATGTACCTCATCAGGTGTAGTTTATAGGACCCATTTCATTTTATTGGTCTATGTTACACTTATTGGGGTGCTAGTGTAGGGTATTTATTTTATAAATTTTGTTATTATGGTTATTTCCTACACTTGGAGTTTAACTACACTTGTTAGATATGTTTGCTTAGGTGTAAATTATCATAGAGTTACATGTTTGACTCATTATTAGCTAGATGGAGTTACTCTTGACTGTCTATTCTAGGTATGGTAGTTGTACTGTATTTTTATCATATTTGACCTAATTTCATGGGGGAGCTACACATTTCACTCCCTATTTATACATCTGATATATTGAGATATTCATGGATTGTTGGACATTAACTTGACTCACTTTTAATAATTTTACTTTTATGTGTGTAGCATTTGGATTTCATATACTACCTAGCATTTCATGCATTAATGGATGGTTAGATATATTTGATGACTCTGATAAAATCAATGGAAAAATATCTTTTCTATTTATGATAATCATTTTCAATAGATATTTACATTTTTTCATTCTATACCATTATTTTTTGTTGTATTTTAGTGTGTGCATAAGGATTCAATAGTTATATTGAATTTTGATTTACTAAAACTAATGGTGGAATTAACAACATATTTTAAAAATGTAGTTTATATATTAGGTCCTAGTCTATAAGATAAAGTTTGATATTGTGTATAAATTATGTATGTATGTATTTTTTTATACACTTGAAAGATATGTATCTGAACATTACAATTGATGTCATAGATAACTAACACATATAATAGTGTAATCTATAAAATAAGATGCCCCCATCATAAGCATGGTTACTAGGTAGAAGGAAGTCCATGGGAGTCCATTATATAATAATTCATGTATAGTTTATTTCCTATATCACACTCAAATACCTCATTAAATGTATGTGTGTATATAAAATAATATGATATCTACCAACATATGTGATAAATAACATATGAAGAAAATAAGTAAAATATAATCTTATGTGATGCTTAGGTATTGATTTTTTTTTTAATAAATATTTTGAATGATTTTATATATTTTTAATATATGATTTTATATTTTTATATTTTTTGATTATTTTGATATATTTGAATTTTGTATTTTTGAAATATTTGATTTTTTACAATTTTTATAATAAGAAATTATCCTATGATCCCATCAACAAGATGACCATAGTTGTGCTTACATTAGATAGTTAAATCCTAACTAAATTTAAAAGGGTTCCATATGCCATAGCTATTGTGATCACTACTTATAGAATCTATTGCCATATGTGTAATTAGATAGAGTGCAGAACTTCATGAAATCTATTGTATAATAGGATAAATTATCATTGTTTGTATTCATTAAATAATATGTTGATTTAACTTAATATTTTACTTACGTTTAAATGTAGAATATTTATATTGATTTTAACTTTGCATAACTCTTTGATGTTAAAATCCATGTTTATGAATGTATATCCATTTTTATGTGAAATATTTATATAGAAATATTATAAGTTCCATAATTAAATCTACATTATGTTCTTAAATTGGTGAAATGAGATTTTTTTTTTTTAATTTGGAGTAGCGGTCATAATTATCTCTGGATCATGCTCTTAAATAGGTACCACACCAAATTTTAATGGTGGTTGGGGAGGATGAGGAGTTACTAGTGATTGTAAAGGGTACTCGTATGGGATGTCATGATATTTGACAACTTGATTGTAATTTATTTACTCAAGGCATATATGCATTCTATATTATACTACTTTAATTTTTTATATCTAAAGGCATCCTTAAATCATATTGAATACCACATGTGCTTGTTAGGACTATACATGGAGTACATATTGTTTCTAAGATAGATTAGAGAGGTAACACTATATGTCCCAAAGGACCCTATGTATGCTTGTTATATGCTTTGACTAATCTTGATGCATCTTTTAAATCTTACTTTATGTATCCAAGACTCTAAATTGGTGTCATTGTGGATATGTTTAAGTTTGATCCATTGTAAATCATGACACTTTTAATAGGTTTTTTTTATGTATGTTATGATAAATATTGAATTCCTATCTAAATCATCATTATTGATTTCACTATCATCAAATATGATAACATATCATTATGCTAATGTACCAATAATTACATATATTGGATTACCATATGAATTAGGAGGAGAATTTTCATGATACATGTGATGTAGTTTATAAATGTTTATATTTTATTTATACCATGATTTGAGAAAGGATTGATAAATATTTTAATATTTTAATTATCATTCTATTGTGTTATTTATTCATCTATTGACGTGCTTACCTAAATAGTATTGTCATCAATGAGATCATGTATTCTATGCCTTAGCATTTAACATGTGTTCTTAGAATACCTGATGCATCTATGGAAGTCACAATATGCACTACTATAAAATCACTTATGTTGAGGCTTGGTCCAATAAATATTAAATGGATGAGGTAGGGATAAAACATTACACTCAATAACTTATTAAAACAAGATGTGAGGGGTTTTTGGTAACCTTGTAATTTTCCTCCTTGGTGGAGCCATTAATTAAATCTTGTTTTAAGTTGTGATATTGCAATAACTATTTTTTGGCTTCATTATTATTTTCTTTATCTTTTAAATTTTAATTTTTATTGCTTTGAAACTTGATGTTGGAAGTATGTGGAACACTTGATGCATTATTTAATTGTTTCAATGTTAGGAGCTTGACTTCTAATTAATTGACTATAAGGTATAGTTAATCAAGGGGTTTCAATTTATTTAACATGTTTTTTTAATTGAGTGGTGCTAAAAATATTTGAGTGAATATATCTTAGATTAATAATATTTCATAGAGTTTTCCATATTTTTAAGAATTGTTTTACACCATATAACATATTCAAAGTTTCTCATTTAACCCTTTCTTGACTTTTGTAATTTATGAAAAATATTACTTTTCACCAATGTTGATTAAGAAATGTAATAAAAATTGATATAGAAATTAATTTAATTCTCTTAAAGATTGAAGAGGGAGATCATAAATCCATCAAAGAGTTTAACCTTTAAGACTTCTTGGAAAGATATTAGAAAGTAATGTATAGTTGTAAGCATAGTCCAAACATGTTTCATGGAATCAACAAATATTATATTAATGGTCACCTTCACCATCATAAAGTAGCATATTAGGTTATATATAACCTATTATCGTGTGTAAGAGGATATTTAATGTGCCAAATTATTATAAAGTATAGTATGAGAGTCAATTCAGTGAATAGATTTGGACACACCTTGTTATAATAGAAATATTTTACCACATAAAGATAGAACTATTTTTTCAAAAGAGGATATATTAGATGAAGATAAAATTGGAAATTGTCTTGTGATCAAGGGAGTTTTATATGATGCCATTTTATAAATAAGCATGTTAATTTTATGTAAATCAATTGATGCACCAATACACAAAGGTGTTGGAATATATGTAATTGAAGGGGTTGATATAAGAATAGAGACAATAATATTCATTGGAGGGGAATTAAAAGCTTTTAAAATTATCTCTTTATGTTACATTTGTAATTATGTAATCATGGATTAACATGTAGTCTTATATTCTAAGAGTATCTAGATAAACATATCCACTTTTTGAGGAAATTATTGAATCCCTAGATGGAAATAAATAATTATTTGAATTTATCTAGATATACTTGTTAAGTTAATTTGGATAAATTGAATAGGAGACTTCAAGATTATCTTGATTACCATGCATATTTTCATTATCTTGATTTTCACTCTTATCACTATAATCATCTTCAGTGTGCATATACGTTTTGAAAGTGTTGATTATATTGATCATCAATATCTATGTTATTCATTTTAGAATAGATTAAAATATTTTGAATATGATAAATAAGATATAAAATTAATCTATCACTATACCTTGGAGATAGGGAGGATGCAACCTTATTAATTTGAATGTAAAGGTGCAAAATAAAAATGGATAATGGGTGTAACTAGTCAAGGGTGAGTTTACTTTTTATGCTCTCAAATATACTAATCCTAGTCATAAATAGTGAATACAGATGAAAAGGCACTAACTATGGAATATTAAACTATTCTCATAGCCATACTATCTTATCTCTTAGGTAAGTTTAAAGTAACTTCCTATGGCTAACTTCTTATTAGTGCACCACAAGAAAAAATTGTCAAAGGCTTCCCATGGATAAAAATAGAATCCTAGGTGAATCTAACATAGTATGATATATATGGAAACTAAAATCCATGAATAACATTGTTTAATCACTCTATAATTAGGTTAATATCCATCACAACGTGTCTTAGGTCAAAATGGAGATCATTTTAGCTCAAATGATGGATCTTATGGGTTTTAAAACTGTTTGAGCATAGTTTCTAGTAAAATAAAGAAAATTTATAGTCAAAATTGAATAGTGAAATCAAAAATAAAAGGATGAAACTAAATGGGTTGGGTTCAACTATACGTTTTACCCTATTTTTTAATGTGTGTGTGTGTGTGTGTGTGTGTGTGTGTGTGTGTGTGTGTGTGTGTGTGTGTGTGTGTGTGTGTGTGTGTGTGTGTGTGTGTGTGTGTGTGTGTGTGTGTGTGTGTGTGTGTGTGTGTGTGTGTGTGTGTGTGTGTGTTTGTGTGTGATGTTTCAAGTGTAAAAATATAAATATCATAATGCTAAAGATATACTATGTTCAACTTTTCTAGTTTTGAAAAATTAAATATTATAAATTTTTAATAGTGAAAATCAAAATAGGATATTACTATGAAAACTCAATATCATAATCATTAACAAAAAATCAATATGGATAGTTCTATTGTAAGTGGATGGTAGTGCAATGTGTTTCATTTTAGTGACTATGGACTTGTCCCAATTGAGTTTGATGTATTGATAATAAAAATAGGATAGATAAATGAAGAATATTGAAGTGAAATTTTTGAGACACAAGTATAAAATATTTTTAAACATGTCCAATTTAGGTGGATAACAATGCAATTCACCCAAAGTTCATTAACTAAAGACTTATCCTAGTTGAATGTTGTTGACATAAAATCTAAAATTATTAGATATAGATAGTTTGTGTTGGCATAAATGAAATTTGGTTATACTAATGTAACACAAAGTTTAGTATTGGTTAGAATCCTTAATATTCAATGAAAATAAGTAGTTTCTATAAGCACAATAATTCTAATAATACATAGAATACAATATTTCTTAATTTAACTCTTTTATTTATGTGTATTATAAATCAACTACCAAATACAATTTTCATATACTATTCAATCTATACCACCTACTAAAATTATACATGTTACTTTGATATATAAATTATTATAACTCAATGGGCATGTCTATGTGAGGCATGTTCTTTTTATAATAAATTCTTCCTTAGTTTCTAAAAAGCATTCTTTCTTTCCACAATACCCATTAAGTAAAATCATATGTTCTATTGGCATGGAGAATTTTCATGTTATTTTATTAAAGGATTAATTTATGCAATATCTATAGTTTTTCCCTTAGTTGATCGATAGTTTTTCCAACATTTGCTCAGATTTTGTACATTTGTCTCATCCTTGAGACAAATCAAATTTTTGATAGGTACCAAATAAATCCTTAATTTCCCTAAGTGTAACAAAAAATTTAATTGCTTCAATAAATTGTTTTTGATTACAGATTTGGTTCCCTTTATTTAGGAAAATGATTCTCATACTTACTCATCATGTTCTTAGTAAAATTATCATAGTCAATAATGACTCGTTTTACTTCCATAATATTACTTTTTATGTCTATTTTTTTTTCATGACTATGTCATTAGGTACTAGATATTTTTCTAATATGTCTAAACAATCTATATGAGTCTTTATTTTCACCTCCATTTTGGTGCTCAAGTATGCACCATAGTCCTCAATTTCCTCGTAGATGGATATTCATCGTGCCTATTTTTCATAATAATGCTCATACAAAGATATCATCTTATCAAATTCTATTTTATAAAGTATGCATTGATGTTTTAAGGTAGTTGAGAATAAAATCAACTATTTTTCCATTTCCTTTAACTTTATATTATTGTATTTTTTCTTAGAGGCTAGTTGAATGAATAAGAAAATTAGGTGGATGCATCTTCTAGTTTTTATTTTGTCTTCCATACTTTTTATTTTTTATTTATTCGATTGTCCTAAGTTTACCCTATGATTGGCCCTATAATTTCTTCCATATAAGCTTTTATGGCCAATTTAAATCAATATTTTTTACACTATGTATATTACATGGTTAATTAAATTATCCACTATGTCCACCAAATATTTTTCTCTTGGGATTTATGTTTGTATCAAATTGTGGTCTTATAATGGTCAAGGAAAATAAACTCCTCTTAATTAATTTCTCTAAATTGACACACTATGTCATGCAATCCACTCTAGTTCTTTAGAAAAGGGTCTTTCCCACCATCTCTTTATCAATAGGGGTTATCTTTTATATATCTACCATAATTTTCTCTCCTTCAACAAGATGAAGGAAAGTTGATGGAAATAAGATGGTTAAATTATTCTATCTATGATTTGTCAACTATGCCTTGATCCATATCAATAAATCCATAGGGGTTTTTGTAATTCTCTAGACTACCCCTAGTGTACCTAGAGTGTTTGGTATGGAAAACTAGGTGGTATCCTCGTCACTTATATTGATCTTATTTCTCTTCTCTTTCTCCTACAAAATAACCCTCCCTTATGTCTTCTTAATAAATTCAATCTCCTATTTTTTCATATCTTCCTCTTTTTGATTTGAATCTTCCATTTTTTTCTTCTTCTTCTTCTAATTTTCTTTGTTTTTCATCTTGTACCTTTCTCTCCTCCTCTACTATATTATTCTTATACTCTTCAATCCTGTTTTATCTTGTTCTCTCTTTTTATTCTCCTCTTTTTTGTGTTTTTCCTTCTCCTCTATTTTTATTTTAGCTTCTTATTCCTTTATCCATTCCTCTTCTATTTATTTATCTATTCTTATTTTCTATGCTTCTTATCTCTCTATTTTATCTTTTTATAACAATTGTATAGCATGTTGAGTGGTTGAATCTACAATTTCCTACATCTTCTTAATTTCTTTTACAAGTTCTTATTGTAATTACTTGTGCTATTAGATGATTTACTCTTCTAGTTATTTGATATTTTACATTTTTTTGATTTTTGAGTGCCTTATAGACTAGATATTTATATTACTTAGTTCTTCACTCCTTTTGTTTGAGTTTTCATAGTCTTTCCTAGTCATCATGAGACATTGGTGATTCTAATGTCATTTTGTTTAAGGCTTCCTCTTGGTATTTTTCAACTATAATTTAAGATTATGTGTTCCCTTCCTTTGTATGGATGAGTATGTCTTGTAAATATTATTGAAGGTCACCTAGTATATTATCCAACTCATATGGGCTAATCTCAACATAGTCCATAATTTATCTTACCACCCTATTATTTCCTATAGTATCTAAATTCTTATGTATTATACCCACATTACATATTTTACCTTTACTATGGAAGATACCTAGGAGAGTTTTAATGTCTAGTAACTTTACAATAACCCCTTTTATTTATCTATCTACATCATTTCTTCATCCCCTTTTTGAGAGGACTCTATTTATGAGTATGTCAATAGTGTTTTGGTTCGTGACTTAAGTTTTATTACTTTTTATTTTTTCATTCCATTATTATATATCTATGGTGAAATATTCATTCCATTTTACCCTTGAATGATATATAATATTTTTTGAATAGTTGTTATGGATGTTGCGGGGAATACCTTAGGTTCCTATACTACATGAATTTTGTGTTTGGTTTTTTAAGACAACCTTTCTCCAGGTGATATTTTATTTCTATTGACTAAGGAGGAGTACCCTTTACCACCATCTCTTCTTCTCTTAACTCTTCCCCGATGGAATAATCCTTGACTACAGATGGAGTTGTGTCCTCTTCGTTCTATTCATTCTCATTTAGATTTTATAGATATACCACTTGTCTTCTTAACCTTGAGGATATATGGGTACAAGGTTGAGGTTGGGAAGAATATATATCTTCCTATGGAAGATGAATCTCACTTACCAAGTTTTTTCTTCCTCCATGGTTTAGAAACTACCTCCTATTTCATGTATGAACTTCTCATATCTATGATCTGGAGGTAAGTTGTGAGATCTAAGGATGATTATTTCTACTTCATCACTAAATTCAAATTAAATGGGTGGGATAGGTGTTATTTTTAAAGCAAAATCTTCTATTTATTTAGTATCTATAATGAATTTGATTTTAGAATAATAAGTTTTGACTATTTCCTTAGAGATGCAGTATTTACCTGCTACCAACTTCCTAGTCATGTTTTCCCATTACAAAAAATTCAATACCTCATGTAATATTGTGGTTTTCATCATGATAGTTACTATTTGGGATCCTACATAACTATTTGTCTTCCAATATACTATCCCCTCATGCCCAAGAATTATATGCAGAAAATACATGGATTTAATGAAAAGAATACAACCATATCAAAAGGCATGAGTATGTTTACCTTTATTAATATTTTATAGGTTTTCGATAAACCAATAATGGAATGTTTTATCCAAGTCATATTACATATTACTAGTCATCATGTTTAAAGCAATCTACACACTCCTTATAGTTATCAAATATTTTTTATTAGTGTATTATACCTTCCATGCAATCACATTGGAGAAAATTTTATTATGGTGTCTCAGATATTTTGAATAGAAAGGGAATTATTATTGAATTTGATCCACATAATTTAGGTGATATATTTTATGGTCACATTCCTTTTTACATCATATTTATCAGTGTTTTACCCTTCATGCATCAACCCTATCAACATATCAATTATGTCTACATTAATATGTTATGGTTGGTCTAAATATATAACATATCATCACGCAATCAACGTAGCATTTATATTATATTTTTAATTGATCTAAAATATGATAAATCATGTCACACATTTAGTTTCGTTATTATGATGATGGTATACCCCTATTTATACTCCATTTGCTTTGTTTGTGGATTCACTTCCATAATTTCCATTCTTTTTATCTCAAAAATTCTAGGATCCATCTCTACTAAGCCACACATGATTTAACTATGAATATCCTCTACTTGTATGATGAGGTATGAGACTTTAATTAAATACCCCAACACATCCAGTTTCTCTAATTTTACCTAATGATTTTTATACTTAGGTTGTTGAATTTCCTTAGATGAAACAATTAGGGGGACCTCCATATAATTTCTCTACTCTTCTCACTCTCAAAGAAAGATAAAGTATTAATTGTCTCACACTAAATCTATGGAGATCTTCTATAATTAAGAAGTTGTGTAATTTTTTTGTTAGTGTTCCTTTTTTTTTATAATGCATTATATCTTCCTATTAATCATGCCAATCTATTTTAATATATTTAATCTCATTTGTTACGCATGTATGTTCCCTCATTTGACTTGATTTGAATAATCATACGTCTTATCATTAATTTATTTCATTCTTATATATGTTATTTAACTATCTTAATAGTTACTCAACTTTTTGGTTCCCACCATCCACTTGTTTGCATATTTTAGCTTGTATTAAACTAATCAGTTTAATTTTTTCATTTTATGAAAATAATCCTCAACTAATACTATAATTTATTTAACGTACTATGTCACCACTATCAATCTATTTACTTTTTATATATGTATTTTACTTGTTTCCAACTTTTAACCTATGGAAAAATAATTCAATTCTTTTATTTGTAAACTATCACATTTTATTACTATTGTGTACTAGTTTCTTCCACAATTTTATTTTTTTCTCATTTCTCATTTCTAAATTTGTGGAAATAATGTCAAATAGTTTTGTTTATTTTTTTCTGACATTATTATTATTATTTTATAAAATTTATTTTCACCCTTTCATATTGTATTCTCACACATGATTAGTATCAAACTTATTGTCTTCTCTCTGTTCTTTATGTATTTAGGGTTTTGGTTTTTTTTTTTTTTTTTTCAAAAAATATTTAACCTTTTCCAATATTTTTATTTTCATCACCACTTCCTTCTTACTTCTTGTTATTATTATTTTCCCACTAGGTTGTTTTTATAGCATTAGATAATTAGGTATCAAAATATCTATTTTTAGGATATTATAGTATCCTTATTCAAATTTATCATCTCAAAGGATACTACCACCCTAATGGGGAGATGACACAATCGATGGCTAAAAAATTTAAGCATACAGTATAGGGTAATTTATACCAAGATTAAATGAAATGCTTATAGTATAGGGTTACTTTATCGCATAGTTCTCCTTCAATCAACATAAAATGAAATTCTTGAATTACCAATCTCTTTTATTAATTATCTATTGGATACCAAAATTGCAAAACCCTAATATCTTTGTTGACTTATTCCACATGGAAGAGGTGAGATATAGGAAACTATTCCTCAATCAGTCCTATATATCTACCTATAGTTTTTATCAATAGGTAATCAAGCCAATTGTTTAATTTCCCAAGTTTTACCACAATTTTGAAATCAAATTATTTTAGTAACGTAAGCTAGCGATAGATTAATACTTGTATTATTGGTCTATTTATCAATTACTTAATTGTCTAATGATCTATAAATAATTTTAATGGACTTACTAATAAGTAATGAATAAATTTATACACCAAATTACCCATAGTAAGTTCCTCCCTTTCTACATTGGATTAATTCCTTTATGTCCTTGCTAAATTTTTGGTAGTAAATGAAATTAGATGGTCTATATTTTCATAGGTTTGTGATAGCATTATTCTTATTAAAATTATAGAGACATCAACATGTACATGGAATGTATTTTTATAATATGGAAACACTAATATTGGTGCATCCATAATCTTATTCTTCAATATATCAAATGAATCCTAAAAATGTTTATATACCAATCTATTGATTGATTATGTTGTTTCTTCAAAAATTCTTCTATGGGTACACTTATATATGCATAGTTCCTTATGAATAGCGATGATATTCCCTATACCCTATTATTATTCTAACTTCTTTAAAAAAAATTATGGTGTTAGGTTTATAATTATTGTAATTTTAAGTGTATCTACCATAAACCTTTATTTGCATATTATGTGTTCTAATAAAGTACTAAAAGGTGTGGAAAATATGAATATATTAAGATTCAGGAAAATGTTCAATTGTCTACATGTTTGGAACATCACATTCCATGCCTATACATGGTATTTAATTAACCCATACATCATCCAATAATAATTATACACTTCCAAAAATTCATGTATGAAATCTCTAAATACATTCACCATTATGTGGCTAAACACAATCAATGCATTATTTAATCTAAAGGCCATCATTATATAGTTAAGAGATCACAATTATGTGGAAAATGTATTTTTAAGAAAATATTTTAGTCTTATTTTTATTTTATGGTATCCTAATAATCCATCAATGAAGGAATATATTTCTCTTCCCAAAACACTTTCAATTAATTCTTCAATAAATGGTGTTAAGAATGGATCATGCAGATAATCCTTATTCAATTCTTTATAATCAATGCATATTTGTATCTTTCTAGGTTTATTAATATGAATTTTCATGGGACTTATACATTTAATATATTCCATAGGGGTATGATACTACCATCTAATATTTTACCAAATTAAGTGTTAACCTTTTCCTTAACATTAGGATTTAGTTTATACTGTAATTTATGCAATGGTTTAATATCGCCCTTGAATTGTATTTTCATAATAACCACATATTATTTGTTCCTTTTATCTCAATAAATGTTCTTTGGAATATATCCTCCAATTACCTTGGTAACTCATGTATATTCTCCACCTCTTAGTTTTCCCAATATTTTCCTACTTTTGTCATATTTGGATTTCCTTTTGTGGCTATATTCTCTTCTCTAATTTTAAGAGGTTCATAAAAGTGTTATATTTTATATTCCATGGTTTAAATTAGTTATCTTTATCCTCCCTCAATGTGTATTTTTATGTTTTCAAGTTTTTCTTCTTCATCCTCTTCTTATTTTGTAATTTTTTGGTAGTAAGCCAAATTTTTAGTTCTTTTATTTTTATATTTATTTTTGAATTATTTGGTAAGTCTCTTGTAATGGTGACCATTTTATCCCAATAATACATATGTCATGACTTTTTTTCTTCTATTTTTAATCTATAAAAAAATTTCTTTGTGGTGGAATCTTCCTTACGTAAAAATATTTTTATTTTTTCGAGGGCATGAAAAATACTTATACCTAGGTCCCAGAAGTTAAAAGTTATAGAAAAATAGTTTTTTATCTATTCTCACCTATAATTTCCTTTATTGATATTATAATGTGTGTATGATGCCTTTGGTTATGCTTCTAATTTGAAAAAAAACTGTGCCCATAAGCATTGATCATTTTCCCCTCTTATCATCCATACCTTTTCATGTTTCAATATGTAGTCTTAAGTTGTTTTTTACCATATATATTATTATCTTTATAAATTATATATTTGGTTTTATAAATATTGTTTTGATTAGTATGCATAAATTTTTACAATTCTAGATGGTTGATTTGTGGGTGTGCCACCATCTCATGAAAGTAATAGTTAGTGTATCATCAATGGTTTTCATCTTTATTTATTATGGAAATAATAGTCTTATCATTTACTATAAATAATCGAATATCCCAATGCCACTAATTTTTTTATACTTTTTTATGTGAATCTAATTCTATGTAGTGGGTTCTTATCATCTGTAATGATGTATTTTTCAATGTGGTGGTTATTTTTCCTTTGCAAGGTGTTTTTTCATACAACATACTTTCTACATTATGGTTTGTGGCTCACATTACATGAAAGCTTCAATTCAATCCCTCAAGTGTGTTTATACTTATTATTATACTCTTAAAAGTTCTCCCTTATCATTGGGTTCAAGGTTGTCTTTTGTTTTTATATTTTTCTTTAGAGTATACATGCTAGCAAGGTCATTGAATTCACTATCCTCATCTTCTATACATAATTATTATTACCATGACATTTCCATTCCTACCATAAGTTTGAAATGTAATACAAGTCCTTTTATTTAAGATTTTATTTATTCCTCTTCATAATATAATGATCCTTTACAATCCATAGACCATTATAGGTTAAACAACATTGGATATTCAATATCTTACATATTTATTACCTCAAAATATACCTTCTTTATTTGCATAAAAATGAATTCGACATTATATAATGTCCCAATTAATGAGTGTATATTATTATAATCCATGAAAAATCATATGCTATTACATGTAATTAAGGTTTACCCAATATTTCTTGTGTGCTTTATGGCAACACATTTGTATCTACTCTAAGGTCTAAAAGTGTTTTATGTATTTCTTGACCATTGATTTTGACATTTAGTAAAATGGTAATATATTTCTATTTTTAATTTTTTCTAAATAACTTATTTGTATTTGTATTTTTATTTTTCTCCAATTTATACACTTGATGTTCTTTATTGTTTGTTCTAATACTTACAGAATTAAATGAGTTTTGTTACCAAGTCTTGTTTCTTAATTATTTTCATTAATCTTTTTGAATCTCTGACCTCATATTTTAATTTAGGTCAGCTTAATCTGATCATTTTCCTATTTTCATTTTATTATCTTCCATGTTTTATCTTTTATTCCATCATGCCAGTAAATATTAATTTTTATCCATTTTTGTTTAGGTCTAATTCAGTATTAGAATCAATACCCACTCATTTGGCTTTATCGGTCCTCTTCCCACTTCTAGTGGTTACCACTACTCTTGGTTGTGAATCATTATTCATAATATGGAGGGCCTTCTTCCATGGCCACTTTTTTTAATTTTATGATTTCTTGACATTGTCTAATTTTTTATGGCATGGTTATTCTATGGGAAGAACTTCACTCTTCTTCAACTCTTTTCTCTTTTTTCCTACAATGAACTTCATTACATTGCCCTTTCATATCCTTTAATTTTTCCATTTTTATTAAGTGTTTATCCCCTTTCTTAGGAGTATATTATTCCAAATATTCAATTTTTTCCCCAAATTTTTTACATAATTATTCCACTTTAGGAAATGATAATGAGCAATGCATTCCTTTTTCATGGAAAAATACACACTATATTTATGTTTCTTCATCATAGTTTATAGTAATGTGCACAACCTTTCCACATTTGTAAGACATTTATGGTGGCATATCATGATTATAAACTTGGTTTTAATTATGATTTTAATCTCTTATCCATAGTTAATTTCCCCTTCCACAGTATCTTCTTCTATAACCATCCTAACCACCTCTTTTATACCCTCCTTGATTGTTATTAAGATATTGTGGTTGGTTATTTGAGATTGAAAACTTTTAATTATAGGAGGTTTTTGATGCTATTTACCAAGGTGTTTTATAATATCATCGGTCATGGGTAGTTATGATAGTGGATTTTTTTTTCTTGTTACCAGTCTTAGCTGATTTTTATCCTATACATACATGAGTGCATCTATAAAAAGGTAGCTATGAATATAATGATCAAATGATTCAATGCTGTAGTACAATAATTGATTCATAAGTGATGACACTTTCATGATGGGGAATAAGTTTTGAGGATTTTGATTATATCCTTAGTATATTTCATAATAAATCCTCTTATTGTAGATATCTTGTTTAATTAGTGAAGTTGTCCCTATCAGTGGTTGTGATGATCTTATTACCACCACTCTCTATCATATAATTATGTGGGCATTATGTCCTATAATATTATTTTGAACAATAATTATTTCACCAAAATATAGCTCATGTTTGCATATTCTTATTGTTTGGTGCCCCATAGTAATCCCCCTTCATCTATATTTCCTATCTTAATCTTAATTCTTCTAACTCCAAATACAATCTTTGGGCATTATCTTTTAATGAGGTATTTGTATCTCATCTCCATGGCTGAGATTCTAACCACAATGCCATTTCCAATGTTTTTCATAATTATATTTTAAACTTTATCATCCATATTCGACCAAAGGAATGGGATTAATTTAGATATAAACCAGTTTATTTTCTTTTTTTCATTAAAATACTCCTCTAATTTTTACACTATGGATTTTAAATGTTGATTATATTTTTTTTAT
>JARHVA010008871.1:142500-225000 GCA_037957365.1 Torreya grandis | reverse complement strand
TTATGTTAATGACTTGGACTATCTATCTTGCCCAAAATTCTTATTTTATTCCCTTAAAAGTTTTGAGACTTTAACTAATTTATAACTACCAAGATACAAGCGTAAGTTCCAGATCACTACATCAATGGTAGTGTTTTACCCTTACACACATGTCTAGTTCTTTAAAATTATCTAATTTGAAAATGAAATGTATCCTAATGGTTAGCCTAACTGATTCAATGTGATATATTTACTTATATGAGTGGTATATATTTATAATTACTCCTCATTCATTCTTCATGTACCATTCATACCAAAGAGCATTCAAAGGGTATTCAATTGAGAAAAGCTTCCTTCCTTATTCCAATTTCCATACCATTAATAGAGATTACACATCTACAAGTATGAATTACTGAATGATCAACCCATGACCTTTAAATTACAAGTTACAATCTTTGTCACTATTTAACTTTTTTTCCACATATTACACCCTTATACACACACAAACCAATAAATGAAGGGAGAACTAAATCAGTTTGAGGCCCTCTTTAGAGTAGTGGTTATCTAAGCAACACCCATTGATTAAGGGGTATTTGGGATTAGCTTGACACCATGATCCCACTAAACCATTTTTTATAAGGCCACTATGAAGGTGAATAATTGAGGTTTTATTATTTCATAAGGAGTGACAATCCATGACCCAAATTTGAATGCACCAGATCAAAGGTGAAGACAAACCTAGAAGAATGTAGGTAATCACATCATTTTCTAGTAGGTATTTTTTACATGACACCTACATCTAGTTAATATATTAGTATTGACATTAATTTCCAAACATGATTCTGGTATATTTGGCTTTAGAAGCACTCAATCCAAATTTTCATGATTGTCCAAGTATAATCTTCTAGTCTGCTTCCTACATGTTTGAGATCTAGAACTATGTTAGCGTTAGAACTATCTTATTTTTAGTATCATTTCAATACTTATCATAGTTATACTTTCTATTTTTATCCTATCTCAATTTAAAAAAAATTGTCACATGTTGTATCTAATTTTAGAATTTAATTAGCATATTGTAGATCTGATTATCACCCTTGTGTATTTTCACTTATATATTCTTTCTTATTTACCCACGTAAGATCCACATCTAATTTAGGGTTAAACATTTGGTGAACCTAATATCAATGCATAATTATTGTATAAGCATTCTCTTTTATATATTTTTCTCCTACCTTATCATAATTTTTATGTTATTTATCTCTCTCATCATGGATAATATAGATTGCTTTGATGACTATGAATATGAAACTCTCCAACTCTTCCTCAAGGAAGGAATTAAAATTAATTAATATTATATTATTCCAAGTGATAAAGAATATAATATCAATGATTTTAATGGTGGTAGCTACTATCCATCTAATCATGTCCAACTCCCACCATCTCATAAAATAACTTGATCCATCTTAAGGAATATCAAAATCCTTTTCCTTTACCTTATACCCAAAAAAATGTTTCACATGGAAAAATTATTCCTTTATTTAATCATGATAGTTTTCACCAACTCTATAAGGATATCAAGGAGGATTTAAAAACTAATAATAAATGGGATGTTCTTTCAAGCTCATTAATCAAAAACCCTCATGTTCCAAAATTTCCAAACAATATCCCCTTGGTCAAAGGTGATGAATTTTTCCTAACATCATTTGATATTTAAAATTTTTGAAAGGTTAACCAAGAGACCATGGCATTTTTACCAAGTAATATTAATCCATAAATAATAATAAATCATTAAAAAACTAAAGTGAAAAATGTTCCTAATGTTCCAAATCATACAAGATATGCATTTTTACCAAAGGTTCCCACTACAATAAAAGATATGCCTTTACAATATCCTTACCAAAAGTGAATGAACCAAATTCTTCGAATGGTCCAAGCCATTAAAATTATATACCAAAATTTCAAAAATTCAATGATCTAATACCACTATCAAAATATCTTAAATTTAGTGATAATGAACTTGAACTTGTTATCCATGAGGATGATGATACTCATATGCCTAGATTCAATAAATGTGTCGGGTTGTAACGAATGATACCACCTATAATAAAAACCATTATTATGATGGAATATTTTAATTCTATGATGACCACTATTGGGGATATTCAAAAATAGGAATTTATACATCAAATGCCAATGACTTTCCATAATACTAATGTAACTATGACTTCATTTAATAATCAACCTCTTGCACAATGTATAATTTATAATTTGATAGGTTAAATTGGGTTGAAGGGACCCAAACCCTATATAAAAGAGAGAATAATGAGACATGAGTGACATAAAACAAGAAAGAAAATGGGATAAGGGTAAATACCCTAAAATCTAGCCTAACTTCCACTAAACATCAGCTAGAAACCATCCAAGAGCATAAAAAATAACCAACACAAACAAACGAGAATAACCAGAGTTATTACAACCAAGACTAGGCAACTAGATGCTTGGTCTTAATATTAGCTTTCTTATGACATTTTCCTCTATTATGGCTACAAATAAATTACTCCTCCACTTTTTTTGGCTTCTTCCATTTGAGGTCCACATGATTATAATCCTTAATGATATCCTCAATAATCCAGACGTCCTCCTCCCCAATGTCCTTCTGGAAAGAGTTTTCACCACAATGTATACTTGGATATCCTTATATAAAAGATTTTAAACTCCCATATTAACCTCTCTGTTTGAGTTACAAGGACCCATTAAACCAAATTATTAACTATGTACAATATTTTGGTCAATGGGAAAAATATGACAAGCTAGTGCTAAAATTATTCCACATGAGAATTTTTGATGAAGCTCAAAATTGGTTGTATAGACTACTATAAGGTTCCTTCACCACTTTTTCACAATTGAAATATGTTATCTTCATGACTTTTAATATCCATAAGATGCCAAAACATACATTAGCACATTTTCACAATTTTAAGGAACGTCAAGATGAATCCCTTCAAGAATATACTATTTGATTCAAAACTACGTCACATGAGCTAGCATTTAGAACCTTATATTCAGAATTGAAATTTATTTTTAGTAGAGGGATTATTTCCCCATTAAAATAAATAACATTGTATAAGTAATAGGAATCATTTACTATTTAAATAATGATGTGCATAAATATGTGTCCTTCATAATTACTCATCTAAAGTAACTTATCATACCTACATCCAAATATAAAAAAATTATACCTCACACAAAGGAAGGAGATAAATTACCTAAGGAACATTATAAATAGAAATGTGTTATTCATAATCTGTATATGAGCAATTTTAAAATGTTACCTAACATGGGGATAATCTGAAATCTATATCCTATTAAATAATGCTAAGGGGAATGACCCAAAACTATTTCACATAAACAATATTTAATAGTTACTTTATTCACGAGTGGTGCTTACTTTTGGCATAACCACATTGATACTACAAAATCAAAAAACTATTGTAATGAAAGACATTTTTCACAACTTGGGTACCTTGTTAAAGATAAATGTGATAAGAGGAATTGAAAAGATTCATTGGGTTTCTTATTATTCTTATTGCTTATGGGCCCCATGTTGTCCTTAAAAAAATATGGGTCTTACCCCATACTCTATTACACTCATTTACATTGCGTATATTTTGGTTATATGAAATGGAAGCTAAAACTGATCCAAATCAATAAGTCATTTTTTTCTAATGAAGGCAAATTAATATATATTCCAATTTATATAATTAGTTATTATACTATTCAAATAAATCATGAGGAGTAATATGGTATGTGCCTTTTAAACTTATCCAATAATGATGCAAACAATGTCAAATATCTAACTTAAGGTTAAAAAGCTTCACAATATTCCAAAATACCAAAAACATAAAAAAAAAATTAAAACTCTAGAAAAAATTTCATCATAAACATATTTTATTGTATCCTTAGCATTTATATGTTAGTTCCATGTTTATGTATGGAATATCAGTTACTTATACTTACACATGTGTTTCATGCTTGTATGTGAGTGTGATATAAGCATACATGGATACATCATCTATTCTATTTTTAGATGTTGGGCCTTCCCTCTATACATGTCATGTGTACATTGTGGGCTTCTACTTATTTGATCTTGATGCATAGGCTATATCATTCTATGGTCTCTTCATTTTCATGTTTGAGATCTTATGTACCTACACATTCCTCTATCCATAATTATATCTTTCACAAGATACTTGATATGGTATGCACTTGAAATTTTTTTGTAACACATTTGATCCATAGGCTAATATGATATTTTTATGTTAGTTTCTTATTCTTTCCTTTATGCACTTCCATTAGTTTCTTGCCTTACTATAATATCTCTTGTTCAATAATTTGAATACACTCTTTTGTTTGTGGCCCCTATGCCTATGTGTGCATTATTTGACATTTGAATATGACATTACTTTTTGTATGTAAATTTTAATATGTCATTTTTTATTTTTTGGAAATTTGAATAAATCATGTCCCTTTAATTGTATGTTATTTGAATATTCCCCTAATTTTTCATCTCCTAGGACCATTGTATATTGACTTGATTTTGAGTACTATTGTATGTGTGCTTGTTTACTTCTTGCACTTGTCTTATTTTTATCTAGATGTTGACATGATATTTATCATGCATCTTATGCCTTCTTGTGATCACATTTTTATATGTACTTCAGTCATACATTTACCTATACATGTTTTTATATACACTACATGGTTCTATTTGAAGATTATATAGGTATCTTATATTTTTGAGGTCAAGTAATACCAATTTCTATTCTTAATTCACCTAAAAGGGGATGGGGATATAAATAGAGTCAAGTAATACAATCATATTATCCAAATTTGTAATATTTTTTAGATTCAATGTGGGCATGCTTTGGAAGCATGTTCTGCATACGTGTTTAGGATTCCACACACCCAGATTCAGTGATGGCATATTTTGGAAACATGTCATCCACATCAACACTTATAAAAATTTTAAGACATTTTTCATATGTATTGTGTGAATTTTATGGTAACATGATACCCACACTTTTCCAAAATTCCAAAATATCCAAACTGCATAGTCATATGATTCAAATACAAATTTGTGGTATAATTATATACATCGATACCATTTTAATACATAGTTTTAGTATGATATATATATATATATATATATATATATATATATATATATATATATATATATATATAAGGGGAATATGATATTTAATGTGTGCCTAATATTTCAAAATATAAATCATTTTCATATTTCAAAACTCTTTTATGATGTCATCACCCACTAGGTCAGACTATTGCTGACTATATTAAGACAATCTACTATAGTAGTTGGTTCACTTTTGGTATGGTTAAGGTGATTAAACCACAAAATCTTACAAATTTTATAGGTTAAAATTTATTACTTAATCTATCCTCACTAAATATATGGTATGAGTTGACTTCGTTCACTCATGCTCATCAATCTATTAGTATGATTGGGTTTTATGGTTGAGCTAATCTCAATTGTCAGGTGGTAGCTCACATTTTATCAAAGGTTAGTGGTATGTAACTTCCAATATATTTTTATATCCTTTGATATATGCACTTTCCAAAATTATATATTTGTCCTAATCTATATTTCAAAGATTCATAATGATACATCTTTCAAATCAAGTTGCTAATAATCAAGGTAGTTGCATCGATACATAGGTTAGTCACTGATAAATCACTCAAGTTTGATTCATGCAAAGGAAAGGTGTATTATACACACCTAGGTAAAAATTTCATCTCCTTTAAACTATAAATTTCATTAATATATTCAATGTCAAGAAAATTTATATAATATTTATAAATTATATAGCACCTCAATCTTGTACACTTAGAAAGCCTAGACCTTCACTATTCCTAATAGTTATAGACCTTTCCCACTTTTATAAGTCTTGTATTTACTCTATCATGTTCCCTTTAGCCTATCTCTTTATTTTATTAGTCTTATTTTGATGACCCAAACCTTATGTATTATTCATAATACTTAAAATATGTTTATCTTATGCCCCTGCATGTTTTGAGCCAATACTTATTTTTTAACTACTATGAGATAAGCATTAGTCCTAGACCCTTGCATGGACAATAGTCCCCTATATTAACATAGGTGTACATTTCCATAAATTCATCTAATTTTAAAATTAAATGTATCCTAGTGGTCAACCTAAGTTATTTAATTCAAGATATTTCTCAATAGGAGTAACATATATTCATAATAACTCCTCATTCATTCTTCACCTAGAATTCATACAAAAGAGAATTCAATTGAACAAAGAATCCCTATTTATTCCTATTTCCATAATAGTCATAAGGACCAAACATATACATATATGAAGCACTAAATAAAAAATACAAGAGCTTAATTTTAAAAGTAATACGCTAGGTCATTGTTGTACATGGTTTACATATATTTCACCCTTATGTACACACAAATAAACACATTAAAGGATAAATACATATGTTTGAGCTACTATTTAGAGTAGTGGCTAAATAAGAATCACCCATTGATAAAGGGGTCTTTTGGGTTACCTCAACAACGTGAGCCCACCAACCCATTTTTTACAAGGTCATTATGAAGGTGAAGTTTGTGATCATATTTTTGAGTTATTGATAAAAACTAATATATTTAGTAATTTAAACCCAACAGCATAACAACATCAAATGGAGGGAATAAAGGAACAATCAGTCAAATAAGAGTGAAATATTACCATCACCATGTCCCTTATGACTTATCTCTAAAATATTTAAGTGAATCTGAATGCCAAATTGATTGAGCATGTATTGCTTGCTTTGAGATTCAAAATGACTCCATTGGCTTCCTTAGATTGTTGAATGGATTGGAAAGAGTATGAAGATACTTTGAAATGGTTGATTATCATATTATAAAAAGAGATTATTTATTTACAAGATAGTTTTTCCATGGCCTAATCATGGATTTTTTAGGATGGTGGAAGGCATTTTTAGGGAATATTAAATTATTTAGAAATCTCTAGTTTAGAGACTTCTAGAATCTTAAAGGAGACTCTCTAGTTCTAGAGGTTTCTTGATTATTTTAGGGGATAATGAGGGATTAGATGGGAAATAAATAAGTTCAAGGATTTATAGGGATGTAAGAGAGGCTAAGGTGGTAAGGTAGATAGGGGTAGTTAAATAAATAGGAATTTTAAATTTGCAAGTGGGCTAGTGTGTAGATTAGTGACTAAGTACAATAATTATTAGGTTAATAGAATAATTAATTGATTATAAAGGTATGGAAAGGTTTATGGGATGTAGGGAATATTGTGTGGGGAATTATGATATTATTTAATTAGCTAAGCTTATGGTTTTAAGTTAAATTAGTGGGTTTAATAGGATTATTAAAATGAGCAGATTTAGATGCATACATTTTTCCCCTCTTTAAAATGATATTATGAGTGAAGAAAAGTGGAAGGAGTAATGCATTTTTTTTTCAAAACATTTTTTTGGATGATAATGTTATTATTAGATATAATTCCCTTTCAAAGGAACATGTGGGGAGGAATGAGTTTGATGGTTACTCAAAAGGAAATCTGCAAGGTGGGATAAGACCAAGAAGATGATAGGGGGTTGGGATACCCCAAGAATTGAGGGAGCTACGATTGAGATGCCCCAAGTATAAGTGATGTGGGATAAAGTGACTTAGCCTCTGAAGATGAGTTCTAGATAATGAATAATGTCTAAAAAAGAGGCAATTTGATTAAGATAAGTCATATATTCCTAAGATGCAGACATTGTTTAGGGAATAACAAGACAAGATAGGCCATAATCTAAAAACCACTCCCATAGCAAGGACACATTCCAAGGATAGATTGAAGCCTATAATTTAATGAATGATTATATATAATAAGTCACTTTATATTATATTCATAGCCAAATATGATTTCATATCATCAAGTGAACCATAAGGGATGGGATGAGATTGGATGTTAATAGTGGTCAAACTATCCCTGGGTACAAGAATGTGGTCAATTGTCACCTATATAGTCTTAAGAGACTTTAGGCTAATGTAGTTTTCACTATAATTTTAGAATTATTATAGATAATAGAACAATATTACTTGACAGACATATGGGGGATAAAATGATTATTAAATGTGATAATATGTTGTGAAATGAGATTTAGGGATCAAGATTAGTTGTTAATATTGTATAATATGATTGGTAGGGGTCAAATGGTGTATGAAGGGTAAAATAAGGGGGGTGTAAAAGGATCATTTTATCTTTGATCTATTCTGACCTCTTTGCTTTAGAGACTTAGCCATGGATTGCATTTCTCGCACATCACATCATGAAGAGAGGGCTTGGTAGCACTAGAGACTAGTTGATGTAGGACCACCATTGAGTATTCCATGCCAACCCATAATTTTTCAGATTTAATTTTACACTTAATATATGTATGTGTGGTTTTGTAAATACTACCACTGGGGGTTGTGTGTCTTACAGTATAATCCCCATAATTTATGATATTGTAATTGTAAGCTAAAATTTTACAAAATCATGATAGGGGATTTATGATTTTTGAAATAATTAGTAGTTGATTATAAATATTGCATTATCATAAGGGGGAATTGTGGATTTTCAAAAATAAAAGTTTAGACCTATGGTTTTACAAAATTATAGCTTGTAAATAGAGATATTTCTAGAGTCATGATTTTGTGAAAGTTTAGGATAAGGGTTAGTGAATGGATTTGTGAGGTAATGGGATGGAATTTAGAGTAATTAGTGACTTCAATTCTTAGGTTAGCGTATATAGGTATATATATGGTTAGGTTTGATAGGCTAAGATATAGATGATTAAGTTATGGAAGCTAGTATAAGAAGCAGTGATAAGATAGGATGGTGGGAAGGAAGGGTTAGGGGTTAGTATGACTCAGGGGTTATATGAAGGATAATAGGTGTTGTTAATTAGTTATGTTATCTAATGAGATATGATGGATTATTATGATTAAGAATGGGGGTTAAAATTACAATTAGGTAAATATGTTAGAGTGGTTAGAAATTGGGTGGTGGTTAAGCTAGGGAGATAGGTAAGATGAGTGAGTCAGGGATTTAGGTACTAGGTAGATGGGATTAAATAAGATGAATGTAGGTGTGATTAAACCATTATGATTTGATATGATGTGTGTTTATGCAAAAGGATTTAGGGATGATGGTTTCCTAACTATGATGTTCAATGTGTGTTGACACTAGCTCAATATGGAGTGTTAGAGATGATAGGCCTCTATTATCTCATGATGATCCCCATAGTGAGGATTTATGGGGAGTTGATAAAATACATAGTCAATAGATTAAATTATAATACCACCACATTCCATTTTATGATTAGTGATATGATATTTACTCTCAAGGACATTTTATGTATCTTTTGACTATTACTGAGAGGCCATATGATATATTAGCAATCACATACTCTAAGCACAATGGTTTCAAGATTGGCTAGTAGATTACATACTAGAGTTCATTATTCATGAGTTGATATTGATAGGGTGTTGTAGGAGGGAACTATTGATAGATTGAATCTCTTGGTTATGTCTCTTGTGACTGTCATACTCTTACTAGATAAGAGCAATCAGTTATTTCACTTGGGATTAGGAGATATGGTTTTAAATATGGTCCAAGATTATTGAGTGTTTGCCTATGGTTCCATTGTGTTGTCCCACTTATATATAGAGCTTCATATGGGAGAATATAGAGGAGGAATGAGATTAGATCCATCTTATTACTACATTTATGGAGTTGGGAGCATATCATGATAAAGAGACCATAGGGTACTCATGTAGATAGGGAACCTAACCAACCCATAGTATTTAGATGGTATATAACTCTCAAAGTGCATATATCACATGTTATGGAGATAGAGTTTTATAGATATGCCTTTTATAGTTTTTTACCAAAGTATATCAGATGGATGTCATAAATATAGGTCTAGTCTGGGTGGCCTAAGGATGCATATGTTACATAGTTCATGCTCATTAAGTGTTATCTAATTGTCCACCATGATTATATTATTGATATCTATAGGCTTGCTCATCTACATAAATATTTTGGGAGGCATGCATATGTGCTTAGAAAGGAACATTTATTTGCCTACAGTGATAGGGAGAGGCCTCAATGGGGAGATTTAGTAGACAAGGCACTAGCCAAAGTTGACTATGAGAGCATTGCTCTAATTATATGGTATTTTTTTACTCTAATTATAGATTTAAGAGTGATATTAGCATACACAACCTTTTGGGTATATATATAGCCTCATATGCTACTTAGATGGCCAACTAGGGTCAGGAGGGGGGTTGTTTATGGATTAATATAGGCATGAGTTCACTTAGGGAGGAGTTGATCTTAGAGAGGGTATCCCTAGGCACAAGGTAGATGAAATTGAAATTGATAGAGAATATTAGGGAGGTTGAAGGGGAGATCAAAAAAAATTTGGAGATCAAGTTAAAGGGAAAGTCTAGGATGGAGGGGAAATAGGTATATGTTAGGAATAAAATAGAAAATAATGTGGAACAATTTATTTAAACCATAAAAAAAAAAAATATAAATAGAGATACATAAAGAATAGAAATTAAATTGTGAAATAAGAAGATAGGATTTAACGTGGCCCACCCAATGTGGGCTACATCCACCAAGAAACATTTTATCAGATCTTATTACAAGACAACAAGAGTACAATCCACTCTTAGATCAATCTCCTCACAATTACAATGCATAAATATTATTTGGAGCTGAAGTCAACAAACTCTGTCAAATTTTTACTTAAATTCACACACTATATTCACCTTCTCAAACTCAATTCTTCTTATATTTTACCTACTATATGTCCATTTATATATAATTACATCAATAAGTAACTGACATAGTAGTTTTAAAAAATAATGGGTACCAAAACCATGGGCCAATTCACCCATAATGGTTCCCCATTAACCATGGGTGATGACACCACACATATATAAGTATAGATAAACCATGCATCTATACTCCCAAAAAAAGGGGATCTTGAAAAAAATTAGGGGCTGCCACCCCCAAACCTTGATGAGAATACATTAAGAGTGTACAATACATTTTAATGTAAAATATTTGAAATACATTGAAATGTGGAAATAGGCTCTACAACATAATAATGCAAATTAGGTATGGTTTTATAGGCCACCTTTAATTAAGGATAAGTGGGATCTATTTGATAAATTGAGGAGAGAGATACAAGACTATGATATAGAAATTACAGGTATCACATCTAAATGTGACATGATTGCTAAAAATATATAGATATAGATTATAGAGAGGGATAGATAGATGGTTGGAGTGTTAAGATAGGTGTTTGGGCTGATGGGATAGGTTTTAGCCTTGCAAGGGTAAATAACTACACTATAAAGTAATATCTAGAGTTAGGACTCCTAGGTAGCCTCATTATAGGGTAATATTAGATAGCTTTAGTCAAGTCTGAGATAGAGGGAGGTAGAGCTATTGGTGGATGAGAAGGCTAAGAAGGAGGGTGAGATGATACTAGAGGAGAGGGGTATGGCGATGATCATGAGATAGATCGATCAATTGATATGAGAGGCTCAGTATTATAGGGATATTTATGAGGCAATGATGCTAATAAGTTAGCCTACGATAACATTTAGAGCTAGTTCCTCCCATTATATACACCAAACTACCAGGAAACCACCTCAACAATAGTGATTTAGGATGCATTATTTGTGAGACATGTATTATATTATGGGCTTGTATGTATTTTAGTACATTGATTCCCATGGGGCCCATTTATGTATTTATATACTTTGACATGGACTTTGATGGACATTAGGAACTTTTAATATATGTGATTATGATTTTGTGATATATGATGTTATGTTTGTGTGATGATATTTATTGTGATTATGTTATTGATGGATGTTATGAATTATGTAATTGTTAGGTATATATAGATGGATCATGGATGTGATGCTTTGATGTTATGTGATTGGATAACACTATGTTTATGTGATATTGTGTATTTATCAATAAGATAGTGATGATGATGTATTTATATGATTTTTTTGATGATTAAATGATGGTTATGGTTCAGATGATGTTTTTTGTTTCTGATGGATATATAGTATGTGATTTTTTGCTGTGATAATTAGATGAGATGTTATGATGAACATGATTTTTTTTATTATGGATGATTATTATGTTTTTATGTGTATAATTTGATGGTGAAATAACATGTAATGTTTGTTAACAATGTGCTAATAAATAATCCATTATTTTAATTATGTGTCACAAACTAATGTTGGTTAAAATCCTCCTACACTAAGGAGTGGGTAGGTGTTGGGTATTAGGCTAGGATTATTAGACTAGATAGTAACATGATTAGGAGGATGTAATGGGGGGAATTTTAAGCCATTACATATCTAGGTAATCCAATTTAATATTACAAGTTTGAGTATGAGTATACCAACGACATGTTAATAGTCAAGGGCACATTGGATTCATAGTGCATGGGAACTCCATTTAAGTGACTCTCCCAATTCCTATTTTGGGTAGTAACCTAAGACCATCCTTGTTCCCTTTGTCAAAAAATATAAAAATATAAAAAGACAAGATAACAAGACAATAAGGTTTATAGATAATTACAAATATTTACAAGACTTAGTGATTATTAACAATGGTAACACACATACACATATGTATATAAGAGGATAATGCAAGATATATTAAAAAAATCATTACTTAAAAAGATAAAAGGCTTATGATAAAGATTTTTATCTTATATGCATGTGACTTCTATAAAATACAACCTAAGGAAATGATTAAAATGATGTTGGACAATTATTATTTAAAATATGACAAAACACTAAAGACTTAATAACAAAGTTGATAAAGATAGTATATATAAAAGGTCCTAATATAAATAAGTTTGGGAATCTAGTTAAATATGTACATGGGTTTATTATTCCGAAAAATGTGTAAATGAGATAAGGATCAAAACTAGTCATAATGGCAATGATTAGGGTCTATAATGAATGATCATGATTTAGGTACAAATCATGTGATGGATCCTTTATTAATAAAATTATGTGATCCTATGATAATAATGAGGTTAGTAGGTTCTTTTGGGTCTTTTATTAGGGGTGAATATGGATGGACAAGTGTGGATTCAATTGAGGCAGATAAGAGGAAGAGTCATCGAGGAGGATGCAATTGGGATATGTATTAGGATATCCAAAATGGGTAAAGTAGCTATTGAAAAGTGGATTTAGATAATCTATAGGAATATTCAATAGATATTCCCATTGTATGATTATAAATTATCTTCCCTAGTTTAAAACTCATGTCTCTTGATTTTACCTAAGCATATAAAATACACCCATTAGTAGGACTAGGGTCATCATGAAAATAATGGGATGGCATGAAATGATTAGAGAAGTGGAGTGGTAATGGATGTTCCCTCAAGAGTGGGGACTCATAAATAGTGGTTATTAGGAGCTATTTAAGTATAAAAAATGTTTTAGATGCATAATATTCATGGGTTTATTGAGTTCATCACCATCAAGTGTAGCCAATCTATAGGCTTTTAATCCAAATTTTATAATAATGATATAGGTCCCAAGTGATTTTTCTTGAAATTTTCCTTTATTTTCTCACTCTATATTTGTTTTTTATTCTCCTTTAGGTCTAGGTCACCAATTTCAAATTCTTGGGACTAGATATTCTTGAAATATTGGCCCTCAAGATTATTCTGGTATGCCCTAATATACTCAAAGAATTTAAACATTTTACATCTAATAACTTAATCTCTGATAGTCATTTCTATCAGAAATCATGCCCCAGAAAGAGATTCATAAAGATGGGATCTCAACTTCAATAGGTAATATTGCTTTTATGCCATAGACTAGAGAATATAGATTAGCCCCATTAGGTGTTTAGAAACTAGTTTTGTAAGACTAAAGAGAAGGGTTTAGTTGTAGATACCAATTTCTACCTAATAATTAACAATTTTATTAAGAATATTAAGAAGTGTTTTATTAGTTGCCTCTACTTTTCATTATCCTAGGGATAATAGGGTGTGGAAAAATGCTTCTCAATGTGCTAATTATTAAATAGATATTTGACTTCTTGATTTTTAAAAGATTTGTCATTATTTGATATGGTTTTGGTTGGGATTTCAAAGTGGAAAATATTTTGATTTAGAATGAATTTTAATATCTGGAGACTAGTCATATGAATGAGTAGCATCACTTTAACTGATTTGGTAAAATACTCTATAGCTATTATTATAAACCCACAAGTCTCAGGATTAAAACCTACCTCTTATACCAATGTTAGGGACCTAGTACTCTCATGATGAATAAATAACTAAATCAACTCATATATTAATTTGAGACACTCACAATACAAAAATGGTTCCTTTTATGGAAGGAATGACTCCAAATCATTAGCCACTTTGAGGGGGCTACCTCACTTGATGCAAGCTCAATTACAAAATAACACTTCAATGATCTAAAATATCACATGCCCATTTATTTATACTATTTATTACCTACCCCACTACACATTATAATTCATGTATAATTAATCCCTATTCTACTATTATATCAATATATAGGTACATTAAAAATTATATCCATAAAATGATGTTGGTTTGATATTGACAATTAAATCTAGTCCCCATATGAAAAATGGCCATGGGCTCATTATATGTTGTATTTATTATATCAGGGAATGAATTAGATTATCATGATTTTGAAAAACTATAGAATTATATACATATTAGCAGAAATCATAATCCATTGTGGGACAATAATATCTAGTCCAGAGTAACATACTATCTAGGGTCATCCCACTAACATGACTGCCATATATACTATCATAGACCTCCTTGATTACAATAGTATCCTCCTTTGATGTCAGACATCTCAACAATGTATTATCATAGCCTCATCAATAAAGCATGTTGCCAAGGATGGTAAAATAAGTTTTTTGATGGATGAAAGCTTTACATTGGTGATGATTAAGGACTAGTGGTAGGATTTTTTCATGGAGGTAAGTGTAAATATCATAATACCATGGTAGACTAGGATAAGTTATAGCACAAATTTGATAATGAGCCATTGATTGATGATTTTTTAATAGTAATTGTTCAATGATAAAATTTCCTTCAAGGACATCTTAGAGAAGGTCTATCAAGGACCCAATAGTGGCCATGAAGTCAAAAACTTTATTACTTCCCATGAAAACTTGTTCAAATGGTATAAAGTAAAAATTTTATGTCAATTGGTCCAATACTTGTTTATAATGAAGAAATTTCTCATATTTTATCTATAACTTCTTGTTTAATTTTTTTATAATCAATAAAGAGTCATTGAATACCTAGAGATGTTGGATATTCCATTGGATGGCAAGTTAGAGATTGATAATTAAGGCTTCATATTCAACAATGTTTCTTTTGCATGGGAAATAAATTCATAAGTCTTTAGGGATTAGGTCACCTTGTGGGGTTACCAAAAGAATTCCCTCTCTTGACCCATGTGTGGTGAAATAGGCATGAAAATATAACTTCCATCTATTTTATTCTTTGGTAGTCAATAAAGACTCATCTGAAATGTCATGATGAGAGGCTTGGTGTTCACAATGGGTGATATTGGAAGTTGATTTGTGATGGCTTGTCCTTTAATGGCATTTTGATTTACATATTCTATATCAAGTTTTTTTAGTAACATAACCCATTTAGCCATCCTATTCATTAAAAAATATTTAAATAGCATATAATTGAGAGGATCAACTTTGGATATGAAATTGACTTGATTATTCAACATATAATGCCTAAGTTTATACATGATAAAGACTACAACTAATCAAGCCTTTTCAATAGGTCATAGTTAAGTTCATATGAGATCAATGTCCTACTAAGATAATATATTGATAATTATTTTCCTTCATCATTATGTCATAGATATATACAAAAGTACAGGCCTTCTTGAGATGGGTATTGATAAAACCAGAGGCTTAATGAGATATTGCTTGAGATTATCAAAATATTGTTACCATTTTGAATTCTACTTGAAATGAGTTCCTTTATTTAAAAGGTGGGTGAAGGGGTGACACTTATCTACTAATGTGAAATAAATCAATGAATAGCCTATAATTTTCCTTGAATGCTTTTGTTAACCTTTTCAGATTTTTGGGAGGAGGCATTTCTCCAATAACTTTTACTTTTTCTAGATCTAATTTAGTGCCTCTTATGGAGATGATGAACCCTCATAGTTTACCTTAGGTAACTTTGAACACACATTTATTAGGGTTCAATCTAACCTTATATTCTTAGATCCTCTTAAATATTTTCCTTAAGACTATAGGATGCTTGAATTGGAATTTAGAGTTTCCCAATATATCATCTTCATAATATTCTATAATGTCATGCATCATGTCATGGAATATTATTTTTGTAGCTATTTTATAAGTAGCTCACACATTATTAAGACCAAAATGAGTCACTTGATAATATAAATTACCCCATAAAGTGATAAATTTCATTTTGTGTTGATCTTCAAGAGTAATTTTATTTGATTATATCCAAAAAACCATCGATGAGGGATAACATCTCATAGCCTATAGTAGATTCCATGATCATGTCTATATTAGGTAAGGGAAAGTCATCATTGTGGAATGCTTTATTTAGTCATAGAAGTTAGTGCAAATTTTGATTCCTCCCTATGGTTTGGCCATGGGGATAATATTAAATATCCATTTAGAATAATCAATGGGATAGATAAACATGGCTTCTATGAATTTATTCAACTCTTCTTTGACCAAGAGAGCCACCTTGGGATTAATTTTGTGAATTTTTTATTTAACAAGTTTTCCATTTAGATGAGCTACTAAATGATGCACTACTAAGGTTTGATCTAGCCCAAGCATATCAAAATAACTTTAGTTTAATGCATCTATGTATTCTTTAAGAATCTCAATAAGAATATATTGTTCTTAGGATGTAAGAATTTCCCCCAATTTCAAAATTTTAGGACATTCAATTGTTCCAAGATTGACTTCAATAATTTCCTCAATGAGAGAAGGTGATTGGTCTTGTAGATATGTTGGGGGTGATGGTAATTCCTTTATTTATAAAGAAAAATCATCTAAGAGATATGTAGAGTAAAAAATACTCTACATTTCATTCTGATTTTTAGTTTTGCACTACAAAATTTTGTCCCCTCACACTTTGGTTTGAGATTGTGAAGTTTTGACTCAAAGCTTGGGGTCAAACTCAAGCAGAAGCTACCAAGTGTCATCAGCTAAGGCACCTTTCATAATTACTATAAGTTGGTTGGGATGTGCCACGTATCTCATAGTAACTCAGTGGAATGTGACAAGTGTCAACATCCACATTTTATATTGGCATCTATGTTTCAAATCTCTTTTAATCGGAAGGTATCAACAAGCTAAGTATCAGGATCAGGTGGAGGGCGCCAAGTGGCAATCATAAAAGGTTTCAATTTGCTTTTCTAAAAGTGACAAAATATGCCATGTATCTAAGATGAAGAGAGGAGAAGCCACCACATGTCAATCTCTGAATTATCTTCATTTTGTTTCACCGATATAGTAAATACTGTGGTGGGTCTCAAGGTTTGTTTCTAAAGCAAGTTAAAGCCACCAAGTGTCATTATATGTGTAAATATGAAATGAGGCCCGATTTTTTCTATAATATAAATAGAGTGACGTAGAGACCAGCACATGTCACCTTCCACAAGTTTCTCAAAAAGTGGTTAAAAGTAATGGAGATCGCCACATATCCATAGTTAAGTAAGTCAGAGATTGCCACGTGTCCTTTATTGAGGCAAGTAGAAATTGCCACCTATCCCTATGCACTTTTTAAAGTTGCTCAGGTGAGAAACACTGTGGTTCTTATTTTTTTTTAATTTTTTAAAGTTTTGAAGAAGTGGATTGTGACAACTGTCAAAGGCAGAACACTCCTGAGCAAAAACACAAAAAGAGTATAAGTTATGCAAAAAGTATCGTGTGTCTTCGATAAGTGTTGCGGAACATGCCAAGTGTCATTTTCTAGTGCATCCTAGACAAAGAGAAGGTTTTCAAGAGGAAAAGGGGAATCAGCCAAGTGTCCTCTCCCATTTGAAAGTGGGAAGAGTCTTGAGTATTTACTTTGGCAAATGAACTTGCAGAGAAATAGAACATTTCAGAATCTAAGAAATATCTTCTGTTAGACACTTCCAGTTTGGTTAGTTTTCAGTGGGGCCATTAGATTGAGAACATGTAGACAATATGGAAGGAATCCAAGGCTACAAATAGGGGTGTAGAGATCATCAAATTAAGAGAGAGAATTACTATCAAGTGTTTTTAGACTTTTTAGAGCTGTGATTAGGAATATCATTTGCCTTTGTTCTATTTTCTTAAGTTGAAAAGTTTCTTATAACTTTGCATGTTTTTGTGCCTCTTATGTGACTGGAGAATTAATAAGAAGATTGAATCATGTGCCTTTGTTGATATTTTCTATCACTACAAAATTAGTCTAAGCTGTGAGCCTCTATTTCTGTTGTTTTCATCTTTTACATTGATCATGCCTTGTTTGCTCTTAAATGTAATTGAATATTACGTATAGTTTCACTGTGCTCAGATTAAGGGTCAAATTACATTCAGGTGCATCTCCATAGTTAGATTTTCTTTCTTTGCATTTGTGTTTTTGTTAAAATTCTTATCCCTTTTCCCAGTATATGCTTGATATAAAGAAGAGACCAAATTCTTAAAAATCTGGAAGTTGTTTCAAGTTACAAGTCCCACATTATTGAAACTTCCCATTGTTGGTGTTAGAAATAAAGTGCAATTTTAACCATCAATAGTTTTTGGCATGCCTAGTGGGACACTATATTGAAGTTTGTTTCAAGATCGTATGAACTAGAGAGCTATGAGGAGTCAAAGTTGCAGACCAATAACCAGATCTCAGTCTGTTATAAATCTAGGTATTCTTTTGCCACCATTGGTAACTAAGTCCTAGAAGAAGAGTCAACCAATTTATACCAATAGCAAGAGTAAATATGGGAGCCCCTATACCCCCAAGAAATTATGCAAGTTGGAACACTGGTAGTATTTTGATTCTCCCAATACCACTAGCCACATGGGACCCCATCCCAGTGAATGCCCTGAAAGCTCTACCCAAATTCAGTGGGCAAGACTTCAAAACACCTGAAGAACATCTATAGGATGTATCAGATGTATGTGTTATACATGTTGTCACATAGAAAAATGTGGCCATAAGATTATTAGTAGCTTATTTTAAAGGGAAAGCTCTAGAATGGTACTGGTCCTTGACCCCAAATAACATATCTACATGGGATCAGCTTGGAGATATTTTCTTTGAAAGATTTGAAGAGAAGGGTGATAAGTCTTCTTTATTACAACAATTGATTACCATCCAAAGGGAACCACAAGAAGTGATGATTGACTTCAATTCTAGATTTCAAAAGACCTGGGAAATAATCCCTACTACAGCTAGACATTACCAGGTATGGCTATAGTGTTTTATCTTAATGCTTTAAATTTAGACATATCTATTATGATTCAGTTGCTTGGAGGTCAGACTCTGCCAGAGGCTTATGACTATGTAGTCAGAGCTAAAAATAATTTGATATATGCTAGAAAGTTGTCTCCAAGGCCTCTCATGCTCATGTTTTTAGAGATTTCCTTGCCATTACCTCAAGAAGCCCCTAAATCCATAACCCCACTTGTGTCTATGTACACATATCCTCAACCACCTACTAAAGAAATTGTCCCTGCCCAGTCATTTGAGCTGGATGATATCAAGAATATCTTAAGCACATTTTCTAATGAGTTGATTAATATGAAAAGACAATAGAATACTTATACTAAACCCCAATATCAAGGCTATAAAGGAAATATATTTCCATCACAGCCAAACCAATATCAGGGTCCTCAAAGGAAAAATAACCCTTAGCTAGCAAACCAATTAGTTGCAGTCCCTACACCCTCACAGACTATTCCTCCTAATTCAAATAGGGAGATTGTTTTAGGGCAAAATAATTATGTAGATGGTACAAATGCTTGGTTTTTACCTTGAAATAATTCTCATATGCCTAGAGATTTTCCCATGGGTAATCTACAACAAAAGGTGGTAGAGTAAAGAAGAATGGATGGACAATTTGCAAGTACTAGTGACAATCAAGTCTACCAATCTTTTGGTATGCAAAATTTAGTCTTAATGGCTCAGATGCAAGGGATCTTTATGCAACAAGAAGAAGAAATAGCCCTGGAACATGCTTTGTTCTCATGGGTTGAATATGAAGAATCAATTTTCTTGAATGAATCTTCCACTTCCAAGAAACCAGTGGTGCAATCAGACTATTATACTAGATCAAAGAGAAGGATGGTAAAACAGCCTAAAGTTGTAAATAGTCAAGTCATTGAGAATCCTCCATTTCAAGAAAACAAATAAACATAGCTATCAAACAAGAAGTGCCTCAGCTGGTGCAAAATTGAGTGATTCTTATACAAATTCAATAAAAATTAAGATATCCGTATTTTCAAAGAACTCAGACTCTGGGACCAATAAATGTGGTGGATCACTTGAAGAAGACTCCAGCATAAGTATCAATATGGGATATATGGGTTATTCTTGAATAGAAGACACTACTACAAGAAGCTCTACAAGGACAAGTAGTGACTAAGTATACTGAAAAAGAAAAGCTCAAAGACGTAGTTCATCTATAGACAATACCCCTAGTGAACAATGCATCAGATGTAAGCAAATCCAAACCGGATCCCTTCTATTTAACTTTGATAGTTGGCAAGAAACTACTACATAATGCAATGATAGATTTAGGGGCTAGTACTATAGTAATGCCTAAGCAGATAGTTGATGCTTTAAAAATAAAGTATGAACCACTCACTAAAGGAGTCATGCAGCTAGATGGCAAAGCAGTACAAACAATAGGGAGAATTAAACAACTCCCATTACAATTATATACTTATCCCAATATAATTGTAAATAAAGATGTAGTAGTCATAGATATACCTCCTATTTTTGTCTTATGTTTATCAAGAGACTTGACAGTCAAAATAGGAGGATATATGTCACTTGATTAGTCTCACCTCATCCTAAGAACCAAATATGGTTCAAAGATGAAGATATTATCTGAGCCACTATATAAGGATCACATCACCAATGAACCAACCACAAAGTTAGAGGCAGCTCATGATATGATGAATAAAGAAGAAAGGGTTTTTGCTGAGGAGTTAGGTGAATGGACTGAACATGATCAAGAAGAGGAAAATGATCATTTATTAGTTATGATGCAAAGTGACCCATATGGAAATTATGATTCCATTGGTCTGGGTACTTACATCATATTTGATGAAGATCATAAAATCCCAAATGTTTTAAAGGAAGAAAAGTCAAAAGATACCTCTTCTATTAATCCTCGGGTATCTCAACATGAATTCCATATTCCAAGTGAGAAGTCACAAGTGTATGCCTTAATCTCTGATGAAGAAAAGATAATTTCTAACTTTCTTCTTACTTTGCAAGATGATGTGGAGGAACATGGACACTTACTTGATCATGATTTGAATGACTTATTTGAAATCATTGGGTCAGGTGATACTATTTTTCAAGGAGGCTATGAGCTAGTTGCAGATGAACAAGACAACATTAAGACTTAATTACATATGGGAAATTACTGCAAACTTTTAGAATTATCCTCTCAAGAGGTTGGTAATTCTGAATTCGTTAAAGAGGATGATCATGCAATAGAACCTGAGTTTGAGATAGGAGATAAGAAAATAAATGATATATATCAAAGGGCTTCTATTGATGAGAAAATAGTCATTAATTTCTTGATAAGACATACCAGTATCAAGAACTAGCATTCAACAAGCTTCTAAGAACAAGAAGAGTTCATATATGTTGGAAGCATGTTTGACTCAGACTCACTTGAATGTAAGCCAATCAATGTGGCATATAAAGAGAGCAAGTCACTATAGCTACATCCAATTCAACCACTTGTTCGGCAACATAAGTCATCTTGTCATGAAGGAGACTTTAGAAATTCTTCTTTTGATCTAGGAGGGAGACAAAGATACTTGGTTAATGTATAATAGTTAGATAATTTTTCCTTTCTGTATTTTTTTGTTTTCCCATTTTTGTTTTCCTACTTTTTTTTAAATAAGTGTTCTTTAAACACGAAGTCAGCAGCTCAGAGTTTTTTCAAAATTTTTAAAATTTCTCAATACATCGAATATCTTCCAAATTTTTAGAAATCCCCAAGGTACCTTATGCTACCACTTGCATAACACGTCTATTTCACTGTCCCATAAAGATTGAGTAAGATTTGCTAATAGTTATCTGAGTTGAATGCCATTTTGAGACTTGATAGGTCAATAAATACCTCTTATCAAGAGTTAAATTTTATAGTTTTTTAAACATTCTTGCATTTGTGAGAAAATAGCCTGCTACTTACATTTTCAGTTCCTAGTAAACTTGCTTCAGCAAAAGTGTTTCTATTTTGCAAAAGTTCATACCAGTTATCACAAAATAGATATAGAGATGGAGGGAGCATAGTCTTCACAACAAGGAGCTAGGATGTATGAATCCCTTGATAAGTTTCTTATGAGTAAGTCATATGCTTTAGCTCCCGCACAACCATTAAAGACCTATCCACAGACCAAAATCCCTGAAGTTGGTCAAGCAAGTGACCCAGTAAAGATAAAACATTATGTAGATGGAGTCATGGACCCAATTCTTCAAAGAGCTAGTAGCAAAAATCTTAGAGAAGGGGCACATCAAAGGTGTCTTCAGAGGGCCAGAGTGGGGCAATATGAGATGTTTGAAATGAGGATATGGACTTCAAAATTGGCACAATTCATTGTCCCAAGTGTGCATTCGTGCCCTAATTTGGTCAAACTATGTGCAAACTTGTTCCATGCACCCTCAAACATTATAGAATGGGGTCCATTCACGGTGAAAATCACACTGTAGGCTATCAGAGACATGTTAGCCCTATATCCTGATAAGACAACTACATTTCCCACTATTGTTAAAATTTAAAGAATGTGGGCAGACATCAATACTCAGTTGAGGTTCTTAAGATCTGAATTGCAAATGGGTGATGATGATACTACTATGCCAACACTGCCTATAGCAAGAGCTCAATTCACACAAGCTAGCCAAGATGCATTATCTATGATGGCTTTCATCTTTGACATGAAAGATGATATGGCAGTCTATGGAGAACAAATGGCTATCCTCTTCAGACTGAAAACTGTCGACAAGACTCAAGAGTATCAACTTGATTTTTTTGAGTAGATTGCATACTCCATGGTGGAACGATTGGCCCAGTTCAAATCAAAAGGAATTTTCATGTACTCTTCTTATTTGTTTCACCTCATGCTATATTAGAACTCTGACATCTTTGCCCAACATATGCATCTTTATATGTATGACCCAAGTTTTGATCTCCAAAGGACCACTCTTGTGTCTACATGGACACATATTTTGTCAAAAACTAGTGACCCATATGAACTTTGGGAATTATTTGTTACCCCTACTTTTTGTCACCTCAGCCCCAAACCAGTTATGAATAGACTATTTCCAAGTGTTTCAAACCTTCTGGCCAGTTGCCCAATTCCTTGTGATTTCTATTTGGATCCCACCATACAATTATAAGAGTCCATGGTTTTTTTGGGGAACCAATGTTGCTACATAAGATTTTGACTCTTAGGTTAGCATTCTTAGAGGTCACCAGGTAGGTATCTACAATAGATAATGATTATGGCTCTAGGAAGAGGAAGAGGAAAATGTATGACCTCCTATGGATGACAACCATCATGGTATTAGAAGCCAGAGATGCTAAGATTGTGTTGCTTAGAAAGCTAGCCTTCTTGGGTTTCCTACTAGTCAAAGACAAATGGGTATATGACCCAAATGGTTTCATAGCTTCTTAGATAAGGACAAATAGGGTTACAACCATAATTGCACATGAAGGCCACCCTTTTTGGGAAAATAGGAAAAATCCTAGAGAAGATACTCCTGAATTTTATGTTAAATTAACAGATTTGCTCCTTCCACAAAATAGACCATGGGAAACCTTCTATACTAAATAGAGGGATTTTGATCTTAAATTTAGAAGGACTTCTGTCTTAAGAATGGCATTAAAGAATAAAGATTGGGATGCTGAGAAAATAGAAGCCTATTGGAAATATAGGCAAGAAATTTGTAAGATAACTCATTCTTTTGGGAACGTGGACACAGATGAGAAATGGGAAGAACTATGGGATGAGTGCCATCTATCCCCTATATCTAGCCCTGACACAAGTAATTTTCTAACACAGAGTGTAGAGATGGAAGCTAGAGCAGGATCAAGCCAAGAGTCACAGGCCTGAGGGCAAACTGCATCTATAGTAACTGTATCAGTTTGGCCCCAATCTCTTAGCATCATGGAATAGCAAAAGAGTGTGGTGATTTCAACACCAAAAGCTTCCCCATCGGCTTTAGTTATTGAAATTCCTAGTTCTCCACAAGCATCACTGATGGTAGTAGTTGATGTTGAGGGAAAAGAAACAAAGCTAGAAGAAGAGACACCAAAGAAGTGAAAGAGGGTGTAATTTCAGTTTGATTTAGAGGAGTAAGCAGAACCTTCACAATGACAATTACAAAGTACTGTAATTGCTCCTCAGGTAAGTATTATTCCTCCTCCTTCTCAATCTCTTTCTTCTCCTAATGGCATGATGATTCCATCTAGCTAGATGACATCCCCTACCACCTCTATTGTTTCCATTTCTCACTTTGCCCCATCTATCCCTACTCAAGCTTTAACATTACCTCACTTTTCCCCCTCTATTCCCAAGAAACATTCCCCTCAGATTGCCCATAGGTAAGCATTTTCTATTCAATATGGTTTTTCACAAGGACATCCTTTTGTGGGTGGGCACATTGCCTCTCCTTCTACCTTCCACACCCAAGCAGATGCTACTAGGAAGGCAAGGGAAGCCCGAAGAGAGAAAAATAAGATCAAGGAAAATAAAGCCTTGGCTACACCACATCTGTGGTCACAATTTGACCCAATTCATAGAAATTGATGATGACTCATTTGTCACCAAATGTAATCAAGCCAAGTGAGTAGATGCAGTCAGAAGACTACACACTGAATGCAGTGGCCATAGACATGTCCCTATTTAGGCTACAAGACAAAATTGAGTTACTAACTAAATCCACTTCTACAGTTGCTAAAGACTACTTGAAAACATCAAGGAGGCTATAGAAGATGGAGGCTGATCTATCCAAGGAGAAGGAAAACTGTAGCAATTTGACTATAGAAATTGATAGAAAAGACAATGAAATAGAGAGTCTAAATAAATAGTTGTAAGATACTATTTCTCTTCAGACTCACTAGGTAGTCCAGGCCCAAAATGATTCCTTAAAAGCAGGGCTAACATAGGTAAAAGATTCAGTGATGACCCTAAGGCACAAAAAGCTAGCATTGCAAGAAGAATGTGAGGAACACCTATTGCAGGTTACTCAATTGCTAAAGAAGCTGTTGGCCAAATAGAATAATACCGTGGCTATACAAGCCCATTTTAAAGCTGAGCAATAAAGAGCAGAACAATTGACACTGGAGCTGGCTAATAGGCCAAAGAATGTCAGTGTTAAATCTAGTGAAGGAGCTATATGAATCAATATGGAAGAGAATCTCTTCAGAGATTATTCAGCTCAGGCCTTCTCTCACCTTCCTACTAAATGCATAAAAATTGTGCAAAAAGGTGGATAATTCAATTGCAAACACTCTTGCTATAGTCTCCAGGAGAGTATTGGATTTTGAAATGCTACTGTAAAAGCTTTATGATGCAACATATGGAATGTTGTCAGTAGTAAGAATTGAAAATAGAATGGTCACTGCTAAGTGAGTGAATGAGGTTCTCAGTTGCAATTCTATATCCATCATTTGTAGAGAACTTCTTGATGTAATGAAAGAAGGAATCAGAGAAATGAAACAGCACATTGAAGACCTAGTACAATTAGGTCTTCCTTCTCTATTTCTTGATGACAACACAGTGCTAATGGTTGATGAAACTAAACCTTTGTTATTGGCCAAATAGAATGATCAGACAATTTTTTAGGATTTAAGGGATGATTCATCACTCCTTGAAGTAGAAGCTATTTGTATTCTTGTTTCCCATCTCGAATTCAAATTGAAGGCTAAAATTTAAATTTTGTAGAATTTTTCACACAAAGATATTATTAAGCTTGATTTAGCCTTCAATGAATTGCAGAATAAGTAGGGGTTCTCTGATGATGAATGGTCTACCTATCAAGCAACATTGTTGAAGCTATAATTTTGAAATTTTGATCTAGTGGGAGTTATTGTTTCTTTTTGAGTAGGCTCAAAACTCCTTGGGGTCACCAATAACTGTAGAGTAAAAAATACTCTACGTTTCATTCTAATTTTTAGTTGTGCACTGCAAAAATTTGTCCCCGCATACTTTAGTTTGAGATGGCAAATTTTTGACTCAAAGTTTGAGCTCGAAGTCAAGCAGAAGTTGCCAAGTGTCATTAGCTGAGGCACCTTTCATAATTTATATAATTTGGTCAGGACATGCCATGTATCTCATAGTAACTCAGTGGAACATGACAAGTGTTAGCATCCACATTTCATATCAACATCTACATTTCAAATCTCTTTTAAGTAAAAGGTATCAACAAGCTAAGTATTAGGATCAGGCAGAAGGTGCCAAGTGGCAATCACAGAAGGTTTCAATTTTCTTTTCTAAAAGTGACAGAAGATGTCATGTATCTCAATCAAGGAGAGTGGAAGCCACCACATGTCAACATCTGAATTATTTTCATTTTGTTTCACTGATATAGTAAAGACTGTGGTGGGTCTTAGGTTTTGTTTCTGAAGCAAGCGAAAGCTGCCAAGTGTCAATATCTATGTGAATATGAAATGAGGCCTGATTATTTCTATAATATAAATAGAGTGACATGGAGACCAGCACATGTCACCTTCCACAAGTTTCTCAAAAGGTGGCTAAAAGTAGCAGAGATCACCACATATCCCTAGTTAAGTGGAGATTGCCATGTGTCCTTTGTTGAGGCAAGTGGAAATCACCACATATCCCTATGCCCTTTTTAAAGTTACTCAGGTGAGAAATGTTATGGGTCTTATTTTCTATTAAGTTTTTAAATTTTTGAAGAAGTGGATTACAATAGGTGTCAAAGGCATAACACTCCTGAGCAAAGACACAAAAAGAGTATAAGTTACGTGGAAAGTGTCGTGTGTCTTCGGTAAGTGCTGCAGAACATGCTAAGAGTCATTTTACCGTGCATCCTAAATAAAGAGAAGGTTTTCAAGAGGAAAAGGGAAATCAACCAAGTGTCCTCTCCCATTTGAAAGTGGGAAGAGTCTTGAGTATTTACTTCAGCAAATGAACTTGAAGAGAAACAAAACAATTCAAAATCTAAGAAATATCTTCTATTAGACACTTCCAGTTTAGATAGTTTTCAATCAGACCATTAGATTGAGAACATGTGGACAATATGGAAGGAATCCAAGGCTATAAATAGGAGTGTAGAGATCATTAAATAAAGAGAGAAATTTTTTTAAGAGAATTACAGTCAAGAGTTTTTTAGACTTTCTAAAGTTGTGATTAGGAATATCATTTGCCTTTGTTCTATTTTCTTAAGTTGGAAAGTTTATGTACCTGTGCATGTTTCTATGCCTCTTATGTGACTAGATAATTAATAAGAAGATTGAATCATGTGCCTTTGTTGTTATTTTTTGTGTCACTACAAAATTAGTTTAAGCTTTGAGCCTCTATTTCTATTGTTTTCTTCTTTTACATTGATCATGCCTTGTTTAATCTTAAATGAAATTGAATCTTACATATAGTTTCATTGTGCTCAGATTAAGGGTTGAATTACATTCAAGTGCATCTCCATAGTTAGATTTTATTTCTTTGCATTTGTGTTTTTGTTAAAATTCTTATCCCTTTTCCCAGTATATGCTGAATATAAAGAAGAGACCAGCTTCTTAAAAATCTGGAGGTTGTTTCAAGTTGCAAGTCCCACATTCTTGAAACTTCCCATTATTGGTGTTAGAAACAAAGCACAATTTTAACCATCAACAAGATCCATATCTAATTCTTTATAGGATTATAACTCTTAAATATTAGGTTATATGTCTTCTATATTTAGAGAGGGATATTCATAGTTTTACTCCTCTTCATTGATTTGATTTAGAGATGTTTGTTTCTCTCTAAAATATGTAGACTCATTGAGACTAATAGAGAACCATTTATTATGGTCTCTTGATGGAATAAAATCTTGTGCTTATATATATTAAATAATGGATTAATCAAACTAAAATATGTAAAAATAAATCTCATAATTTTGATCCCATTATATCAATTTTGGATAACAAATGGAGACGTTGATAGTGGAGATGGTGGTGTCGGTGAAGAGATTGGTGGAAGCTAGATTCCCATAAATACTATAGATAGAACATTCTTTGATTTATTCATCATAGGTATAATCCTCAATAACTAAATAAGTTTCCAATATGATAGTGCTTAGGTTGATGTCTAAAGGTTTGTACCCTAAACCAAGTTTTGTTGGGTGTTCTTGAACCCCTATAGTTCAAGCCTGCCTTGCTCATCTCTTCATAGTCCTTTCCCCTTATGATTCATATTTTGAATAATATTTTAAATGTTGGGGTACTTATATTTATGGAAATTTAAGGCCTTGTTATTAGTAATAAGATATTAATCATCTAGTTTATCAAAGTATTCTTTTGATAGCATGCCTTCACTAGTAAAGGCTATGGAGGCAAACTAATAAATGATGGGATTATCTTTACGCGTGTTCAGGGACCTATAGTTATGTGAGAAGATTGATAGGTCTCGAACACATAGGTTATTGTATTCATACTCTTCATGAACTTGGAAGTGATCTTAAGACAAGTGATGTATGGGGATTCATTTGAAGTAGGTGTTAAATCATTAGGGTGGATAAACATTGTAGATTTTAGATTATGAGAAGAACTATAAGTGATGGGGCAATAACAAGTGGGATAGGATTGGTCCATTTGATAGATATGAAAGTGTTATATTTCCCTTAAGATGGTAACTTCCATTCTTGAATGAGGTAATTTTGGGCATTGATGGAGGATGGAGGGAACTAATCATATTTCATAGATCAATGGGCATCATAGAAGTAAATTATATGGAAGATGAACATCCACTACATGAATTATAGTTTTGTTGACTACAGGTCCCATAGATATAAGAAGATAAATATTTCCTACATATGGCATTTAATTGTCATCATATGCTTTGATCATTATGATAGTAAGCCCTAACGAACACTTGGAGTACCCCAACTTCTTAAGAATGTCTAGATTGCACAAATTTAAAGTTGACCCTCCATTTATGAGTACTGATAGGAATTTATGATTGGAAATAAAAATTTCCATGAATAATGGATAGTTATGGTGTGGGCATATAGGTGGCATGTCTTATGAACTAAAATTGATCTATTATGAAGGCAACAAATTACCCAACAATGGATGAATTTGGCTTGTATCAATATCTCTAGGAACTTTGAGTTAATTCAAGACTTTAAGAATCTCTTGATGTACCGATGACATCTTAAGAAGATCCATAAGAGAGATTTTGGATGGATTATTATAAAGATATTGGATGATGCCATATGGCTTTTCAAAAGGGATAGATACCTCTTTATAGATATTGACTCTTTGAGATGTAGATTTGGATGGGTCCTTAGGGGGTGCTCCAAGCACTATAATTTTTCCACACTATGTAGTTACTACACAATCAATTATTGCCCTATTAATTTTAAGGATGGTGGATGGTGGTTATGATAGATCTTAGGGGGCCCAAATTTTAATGGTATTGATATAATGGTAAGGAAAAAAATGGTAGTTAGTTAGGTTGGAAGTGGAGGCTTGAATCTAATCCTTAAGTGGTTTATTTTACCTTTAACCATGCTTAGGTAAGGGGTCATGATATCTTCCAAGCTATTAATTTTTGGATTGACTGGTCAAACTCTCCCCTTCTACTTTGATATATATTTTCTCAATTAAATATTAGATGTAGTGTTTTTACTACATGCATTTTCTAGTATCATGTTCCTTGACTCTATGATATTGAAAAAAATTGTCTTTGTGATATGAATCTATTCATGGTTTACTATCATCTAATGGTCAAACTTTAGGGAGAGTAATCATATTGGTAGTGATTAACTATTATAGGATTGTTTTTGTAGGTACACCAAGACTAGTTAGAGGTCTTTCTATAATTTAGGGTTTGGGCTTTCCCCATGGTACACTTATGGTGCAGACATTATATTTTTTAGTAGGGGAATCTTTGTGCACTATCTAAACATGTCGAATATCTATTACTTCATCCCCTATGACATTTTTTTTTTATTGAAGACCTTAAGCTTCCCAAAAAAAGTACTATCTCGATTATGACATTGTTCATTTTGGATATACAATTTAAGTGTACCTTTCTTAGTGAGTGCCTTTTCAATTTGAATCTCCTTTCCTATGATTTCATTAAAAGACTTAGCACATTGTAGCTTTAGTTGATATTTAAATTTAGTATTGATATTGTCAATGAATATTTGGCCAACTCTTTCTCAGGAACCACACAATAGAATCAACTAGTGAGGATTATCTGACATTGTAATAATGAGGCTAAGCCTTCCACATTTATTTACTTAATGTTATAAATATATAAGATAGATATGTCATGATAAATTTTGAAAGAGAAGTGTCACACAAAATTTTATTTTTAATTACTTAAAGATAGATATCGACCCTTTAGGTAAATGCATAAACCACTATAATGCAAGCCCTATGAGACTATTAGGGAAAAGATTCAGAAGGTAAGCATCATCACAAGTAACCTCATGACATGATACATAGAATTCTCACACTTGGTTTCATGGATCCCTTTTTCCTCTATATTTCTCAAAATTTAGGATTTCAAAGTGTGTTGCGAAATGTACTTGTAAGATACTCATGTCTAAAGGAGATGTGCAAAAGTCTTCATATTTATATCTCATTACTTGGATGGGAGGATCGATTTGTTGAAGATTATCCTTCATCATCATCCACTATTGAGAGAATGAGGGGTCTATTAGGGCATTGGATGCTTGTGTTCGGCTTCTTCTAAGTCTTGAATGATTGGGGTTGGTGTTTCTAACATGTTGTCTTGGTAAAGAGAGTATTTGGTTTTGAGCATAGAATTAAGAGGCAAGTGAATTGATTTGTTGAGTTAATTTATCTAATTGGTCCTCCAAGGTGGTTCTTATCTTGTTAACCTCAACTTTATTATTTTTTGATGGTTCTGTTCTTCATCAAGTTCTTATTCATGATAAAAAATATTATCTTATTCTTGTTTTTGGTTGACATTATTTTGACAAGGTGGAGTTTTAGGTCTAGTAGATGGGTAGATTAGATGTTACAAGAGGCTTGGATCAAAGGTAGAGGGTAATGTGCCTCCCCCATTTAAATGACTTGGGAAATAATTTTATCATAGTTCTCATAGATATATTGGTCAAATTAAGCCCTAACCTCATCATTATGGAAGAATTCATTTGTAAATCGATCTTCTTTTCCAACTATATACATGTCACTATACATGTCATCATTATTTGAATTTAATTCACTAAGATTCGAAAAGATGTCATTTTTATAATTGGATCCTTGTCCCATTCTTAGAATTTTATAAAAGGCTCTAATAGGCATGATGGATGATGAGGGTGATGCAAGAAGAGTCACTAGGAAAAAATTTGATATTAGATGATGGGAGAGAAGGTGACTTTGGATACTAATTTTATGTTAAACCCAATACTAAAAGTGGTCAACAAAGGTTATTATATCTAAAAAAATATTACCAAAATAGACATCCTATAAAGTTTCAATCTAGCAAAGAGATAATAAGATGACTAGATACCTTTCACACTAGCAAATTGACAATGTTATGGGTGCTAGGTATTAAGAGGTAGGATGATGAGATGAAGGGTGTTAGAATAAACCAAACAAGAGTACAAATGTTGATAATGTTTACTCAAGGATAGGAGTGACGGATATGATCATAATGATGAGTGATCACTAAATTTTGTTTTTAAAATAGAATTTATTTACTTAAAAGGTGTGAATACTAATATGCAATGATTTATCTTTGATTCTAAGATGGGATATGTCCTAAGAGTATGTAATCATTTTTGATAAAATTGATAAGATAGCTCAAATCTCAAACAATATGAGACTTAGAAAAATACACACACATCATGCCTAATCATGAGCCATAATTTTAGTTAACCAAATGGGTATATAAACCAACTCTTGTATCATCTAATGATTTCATGAGTAAGGTTGTAGGTTGGAGACCCATTATAGAACCTACCAAACCCTCTCGACCCCATCTACACTTGATGGTCACTTGGGAACTGATATTGACTGTAGCATTAGAGTGCTTGTTATGATTGATAGGTCTTATACTAGGTACACACAAGGGTATCTAAGGGAGTCCCTAAGATAGGTGAAGGTATATGGTTACCAAATCCATATAGGGTGTTTTCTAATGCCTAGTTCAAATAATTAACTCTTTGAATTCATGAATGACTTGTATGGGGTCAACCATTTAGCCTAACAATACTTGTCCTTGATATTTATACTCCACTAGAACATAGAGTTTAGTTGAATGCATGATGATGAAATCTATGTCACCAACCCCTAGTGATTAGGAAAGTGAATGGGGATGGATTCCACATCATGTGATATCCTAAAACAAAATGGTTATGATACACAAGTAAGATTAATTTTTCTCATTAATTACCTATGTGAGTAAATTCAAAGCAAGAAAACAAAAGATATATACAAGTATAAGATTAAAATGGTTGGTAAATTCACTATTCTTGTAAGAACACAAGTTAGAAAACTAATCTAGTGTGTCCTCCTTAAATATTATATAAAAAATGGATTAATAGTTTGAAAATAGGCAAAAAAATTTCTTTCCTACAAAACCAAAGATACATAGTTAGTGTAACACAAAATTGCTTCCAAAAACTACAAAAGCATAGATTTTATGCAATATCACAACTATAATTTTGTAGTATTGTGGATTGTTTGCTAAATATGATATAAACCATATTATTCCTACAAAAATGCAAGTCGTTAAGCAAAATTTCAACTATTAACACAATATCATGATTTCCAATCTATGATAATGCAAGAAGGAAAAATATTTACTAATCTAACCCTTATAATAAAACAAAAATGTGTTGGAAGTTATTTACAAGTGTTTTCTTTATCAAGTTATTGTTATAGATTTAACAAATTGGTATAATATTTTTGACCTTTAAAAACTAATGTGAAAATTCAAGATTTATACACAAAAGCTTAAAAGGTAATAACAAAATGATATTAGCTACAAAAGAGATCTTTATACCTTAACCAATAGTTAAAAAGATAAACCCTACTATTATAATTTTTAATGTTTTTAGTTAAAATCACTTCTTAAATGTAAAATCACTTATTTTATACAAAATTGCTACTTCATAAATGCTAATTTTGTAAAAGATAGCCTAAGGGGTATAGAGAAAAGTTTGATATCCCTTAAGACAACCCCTATTTTCTTCCTATTAATAGGTAACACCAAGCACAAAGATAAACAAAATATCAGACCGTCTAGTGTTAGCAAACTATCTTAATGTTTTGAATTACTGAGGCAAAATTGTGATTATCAAGGGTAATATCATGACTTTTTTGACAATGTTTCTACTATGTATTTGTGGTATTGTGTAATAACTATGAAAATATCTAGGGATGGTGCCTCTCCTTTCCTACACACAAAAAATGATCACATAGAGATAGGTAGACGTAAGGTAGTCAAAAGGTTAGCAAGTCCCCTTGATAGTTTTAACTAAAAAATCAAGATCACTATTTTTGAATGAAATATTATGATTGTAATGAAAATATCATGACTATGTTTCTATGATATTATGTTTCAACTATGAGACTATTAGGGGTTGATGTCTTCTCCTTTGTTACACACAGAAAATATGTTTTCTTCCTACCCCTACAAGATAAAACCAATTGATATAGACCCAAAGAAGCCCAAATGTTTTTTCTAAACTAGTTAGGTTTGGTTCAAGACTAGAGTCTACAAAACTAAAAATTAGATAGAAAAATCACATATTTTACACAAAATCACTTTTCACAAATTTATGATATTGCAAAAAAGCTCCAAAAAATGTCAAAAAGATAAATATCTTTAGTGGTCAAAATATTAGTTATTATAAAACCACTACCATTTTGACAAAACCATGTCTACAATACCATGATTTCTAGAGCAAAATCAATTACCTGTATCTCAAAATTATAGTAAATTCAGATCTTGTTCTTCATCTAGTGAGTCTTACAAGTTGTCAAAATACTTCTAACAAGAAAGAGAGTTAGATTTTAGTGTGTTCTCCAACTATGGTAGCTAGTGTGGGATCTTATTTTCAAGTTATTGATAAAAACTATTATATTTAGTGAAATAAACCCAATAACACATCAACATCAAAGGAATAGAATAAAGAAATAATCAGTTAATTGAGAGTCAATTCTTATTATCACTTTGTCCCTTATGAGTTATCTCCAATATCTTCAAGTGGATTAAAATCCAAATTTTTTTGAGTGTGGATTGCTTGCTTTGATCTTCGAAATGACTCTAATGGCTTATTTAGATTTTTGAATGGATTGGCAAGAAAATGAAGATGCTTTAGAATGGTTGATTATGAGGTTATAACGAGGGCTTATTCATTTCCAAGATAGTTTGACCATGGTCCAATAATGGATTTTATAAGATGGTGGAAGGGATTTTTAGTGAATTTTAATTTATTTAAAAGTCTCTAGTTTAGAGACTTCTAGAATATTAGAGGATCTTCTCTAGTTATAGAGGTTTCTTAATTATTTTAGGGGATAATAGGGACTATATGGGAATTAAATTAGGTTTAGCATTTATAGGGATGTAAGAGAGGCTAGGGTGGTAAGGTAGCTAGGAGTAGTTTAATAAATAGGGATTTAAAATTTTTAAGTGGCATAGTGGGTAGTGTTAGTAATCTAGGTTGCACCATTACTAAGGAAAGGACTGTTCACATCCACTTAAAACCTAGGCTAACATGGGAATGGCTTATAGGCCATGGGTTACCTATTATTTAGGCCAAACCTCTATATTTTAATGTGGATAGCTCCCTAGATTTATCAATTTGAATCTCTTTCTATAAATCCTAACTCTATTGGGATGAAAAGGGGAAGAAGATTACATGAATGAAACCTAATGTAAAGGGGTGATTTACCAATATACTCAATTATCCACTCAACTTTGGACCCTTAACACCACTAATCGACAAGGCATAGAGTTGAGACACCATGTGACTTCAAAGTAATAATATTTCATCTAGAGGTCATCTTAAATGAATTAAATAATAGGTTCATGAGAAAGAGTCTAGGTTAAAGGTACTTGCAATCTAATTTCCATTCCAAACTTGAGTTGTCAACCTCACAACACAATAGATAACTTGCCAAGGAAGTTTGTTTATACCTAGCTAAAACTTGGACTTAAAAAGGGAAGATCCTACCACTATGCATATCAAAACAAACATCAAAATAATAAACATAGATCATTAAGACGATGTAATGCTCCATTCATCAGTCTAAATAGGTGTACAAGTACAAGTACCCATACAGTTTCCTCATACTAGCCTAAGGGATACAATACAAGGCCAAAATCCTTAAATATATAACAAAAATGCATCGAGAGAAGGAGAAATTTGATGTTTAAAAGTGTATAATGGTTCATGGATGACCAAGGTCCACTCCAAATAATAGTTACATTAGTTACAAAATCCATTTTAATCCTTCTCCATGTATTGATGCTCCTTAATTAGCCCCTTAGACATTAAAGATGAAGTGGAGGGTGTTGATTAAAACATCTCCAAGGCAAGGAAATTCAAAAATATTCAACCATTACTGTATATGTAATTTACAATATGAATGGGGTGCAATTAAATAACCTCAGCATGCAATAGTCCATCTCCCCCTTAAGCATATTTGACAAGGTCAAGAAACTACTGCTCATTTTCCATTATAGTCATCAAATGTGCATTGATTTCCATTAAAAGGTTAACTACTAGGAATAGAATTTATATCTCAACTCATCTCATTAACCTTTCAATTCCATTTCCATTCTTTTAGGTGAACAAATAGGTCTATAAGGCCAGTTAGCCTAATTGTTTTAACTAGGCAGCCATGAAAGACTATTTTAAACCTTAAAAATCTATGAAAACATGAGAATAACAAATAAATAAATAAATTTCATTATACCATAACCCCTTTCTAGCAAAAATCATATATAATCTAGTCACTTCAATTGATTAGGTCATCTTACCTATCCTTTATGTAGATTGGCTCTTTATCAGTGAGTGGTAGAGGTGTTTTAAAGAACATAATTTAGTATTTTATTATTTTAAGAAATGAATAAGGTCCCAAACCATCCCATCCAAGGATTAGAAACATCTCAAATAGTTTTTTACCCTCCTATATGCTAAAATCCTATAAAAGTACATATTTATAACACTTCTATATAGTATCTATACAATAAATTACCATGGGTGGAGTCTTATTGGAGTGTGCATGACATTACATGAGCTTATTAGATCATTCTAAGGTGATAGGATGATAAAACATTAATATTTCCAAGACTGGGTTTGCTTAGGGTTTTAGAGAGGTTTATGAGTTCTTAGGAGTCTTGGTGATAGCTCATAGTGTATGGAGGTCAAATTTAGGAAAAAAAATCCATGAATATATAGTTCATTGATGTCCTCATCTTCCATGAATAACCTGAGGTTCCATGCAAAGAGTGTATGGAGATGGGAGCATTGAAAGATGGCACACAGGTTGTTTGTAAACTAGTTTTGATTGGTTATCTTCTTAAGGTTCATTCATAAATATTAGCCCCCAAATTCCCTCCAATATTTAAAAAATAATTTTTTTATATGGAGATTTAAAATTCCCTAGGATCTTGGGCCCTAAGCCTCCTTGCGATGAATTGGGTGAGCACTTGAAGTTGGCTTTTGAGTTGACTATGTGTAGGGTTGAGTGTTTTGAGCAAGGTTTTTGAAGCCACTTTACCCTATTTATCACTTTTATACAATTTAAAACTCCTTTGGATATCTTTACAAACTTCACACACTCCGAATTTACCATTTAATTATTTTAAGAGCATGGAAGAAATTTAAGGTGGAAGTAGGGTCTATGAACATGCTTATGTTCTTATCTGTATTAGTCTATCTCTGAGGCTTTTGATTGTAGTTTTGAATGTTAAACCATTTTTAATTAGTATTAACAGTCATTAATATCATTTCATATTAATTTAGGACCATTTTTGGACCCCAAAATATTTTCAATCCCTTTAAGACATCAATCCACCCATCTAGCCCTTAGACTGACTATCATGGAGAGGGCTTGGTCCAAGAAAAAATAATGGATATACCCACTATTTTTATTGTGTAAATAAGGGTATAGATGCCTTAAAATAGTTATAATTAACATTTTTATTAATTATTATGGATTTTACATTCCTATAGTTATCTCAAATACTCATTTTTTTAGATTGACAGTGGGCTACCTGTTGACTATGTTTGAGCATGAAATATTTAAGTATGGTCTTCATCCCTTATTTACCTAAGGTTATTTGAGTATAACCTCCATTAAATATCCTTGGTATATCTCCATTATTATATCCTAGGTAACACCTTATTTAATCACCCTCTATTTTTAACTCTCTTGGTGTTCCATATGCATGTGTGTGCTCACTTAAGGTTCCTTGACTGGGTTTCTTCTCTTTATGCATGATTTGATTGAAATTTAGTTTTGAATAGTATATAGGTGAATACACCTCACCTATATTTTTGATCTAATATATTATTTAGTAAAGAGATTATTTTAGTAGGGTACCTTGATTACTTATCCACCTGAGGCATTAGGAAAATCATGCACTTCTACCTTCAATTCTTCTTCAATGACTTAGTCTATAGGTGTTCTCTTTGTATTGTTAGCTAGGTGAGGGGTAAGCCTTATTCATTTAAGTGTCTTGGAAATTATATGAAAAATATTAAATTTTATTGGGTCCTTATGATTTTACTTCTTCCATCAATTTCTATAAGCATTGACCTTCATCATGTAACACTAATTTCAAGTAATCCAAACAGAGTGGTTGTAGGTGTGCATCAAGAGAAGGTTTTGAGAAATGGGGTACCATCATAGTTTATTCATTAAATTATGGTATTATGGAGGTGATATAATCTAAAAATCATGTTTTTATTGTCATCATTCAATTAACCCATTTGAACTCAATTTGTTTATGGCATAGTCAAGAGGTAAGAATGACTCAACTGGAAGTACTTAATTCGGACTAAATTTCATCTATCTACTAATGAAAGTTAGATGCTCAGTCCTAAAATAAGTCCATGTAGACCTAATGATTATTTAACACTCTTAATTATCACACATTTATCCCTTAATCATGCCTTAAGTACACATACTGTTCTCCAATTCTTGCCCCTTTTAACTTACCTTTTTTGATCTCACAAGTTGACTGTAGATCTACATATGGTGTTATTGTAGGTGATTGTTCTATGTTAGGAATTATTGATATATTTAAGGTATACAAAATTAATTTTTTTGGCTTCTTTGTGAAGAACCAACAATTTACACTCCCCATAAGAAAATTCATAGTCTTATGAAGCACAACTTTTACTCAACTTTCTTCACATGCCAAGAATAGGCCAACTTAGCTGGTTGTAAGTGCTAGTTTGTCTTGGTATGGGATAGTGACTTGATGCTTGTGGGAGTAAGTTATAAAATGATCTTTTAAAATTAAATTCAATCAATTTATAAATCTTAGTTTTCATATTTTCCTTAGGATAAGACTTGACTCCCTTCTAAAAATTCAATTATCAAGAGTCTCTTGGCTTTATCATTGTATGAACTGAGATAGCCCAAGTGTGCCACCTAAGGTGAATGATCCCACATAATTTATGGTGTTAATATATCATTGGTTTTATATTTATAACTCAACATAAGTGTTTTCTACTCTCACCTATACTTATCCTTTAAGAGACTTCCTTAATCACTCATTGAAATGCTACTTTGGAACTCTACTACATTAGATCAAATGCCTAGTTTTAGGTGTCCTTTTTTTATTCTAACATGGTATATGACCTACATGGGTCCATAATCTATAATCTTGAGGTTCCTAACTATTATAATTTGAATCTAGGTCTATTCACATAGTTTAGGCCTTAAAATGAAGGATGGATGGATGGAGAAGGGTGACTATGTGGTGATAAAGAGATTGAATCATGGAAATCATTATTGGAATATAATGAAAAGGCAATGAAAATAACATGGAATGATAGAGAACAAAATATTACAAGGAATGAATATTGAAACCTAGTCAAGGTAGACTAACATGAGCCTTAAAGACCTTAATACATATACCTTTGTAATCATGGCATGTTTGGAGGTAGAAAAAGACATATACAATCAGAAAAGGAAACTTAGGAAACTCAAAGGAACCTTAATCTCTACTAAAAACCTTAACATTTGCTAAAACATGGCTATGTGACAATTTAGAGGAAAGATGGGTAGTTTTAAGCTTGATGATGCTGCCATGAGGTTGAAAGTTCTGCTCATAAGGATGTGATGATGATTTTTCATGACTTTAATACCTTTTTTCCATGCTTTGAGTTGCATTTGAAGCTTTTTAGATGTTAATAAGCCATACACAGTGCTCACTATATAGTGGCATTTAAGTGTGCACAACTCTTTTCTCTTTGGGATATTCTGATATGAATAGATGTCATTAGACCTCCAAAATACACAACAAAGCATGAGGGAACATGAAACACTTCTAAAAACTTTCCAACCCAGCCCATAATACTTGATGAAGACATTAAACCTCTATCCATTACATAAACCTATTTGTAGATCACACATAGGAGCTAATATTGAAGGTTCACTAATCAGGTGAGTTAACACATGTGACTCTAGTGCTAAAAATACTATGGAAGGACCCCTCAAGACACAAATAAACAACATCCATCATTGGCTTGAGCAAATAGGTCAAGAATGCATGAAAAACCATTTAACCCAACTTGGCCTATGTAGATGATAGTATCATACAGATTCCTTAACTTCTTAAAGAATGTTCATAACTATTATGAGACAAATCCCAATACAAATTCCCATGGGTGGAATCTACTTGAAAGTAATTTGTCTGGTTATGATCTTGGGCCCCCATTCTCTCTCATTTGTATGGTATAGGCATAAACTTGAGGAGTTATCTAGGTATACAAAGGAAGTAGATGAAGTGAGATGGCAAATTTTGGGTATATCCTCTATAGCCTATAATTATTCTTATTCTTACTTACAAACATCTACATTTTCCCTTAGCCAACACTAGGCTAATAAGGTAAAAAAGGACTAAAACTCAATCACTTGTGCAATCAAGGTTCCAAGACACTTAAAACAATCTATCAAATCAAATAAAACTACTTTCATCATTCATTTCCTTTATTTTCACTCAAAATTCATTCTCTTCCTTTCACATGTTACTATCCCTATTTCAATACAAACCCTTGGTTATATTACATATAACATCTTCTAAGTGAAAAATAAATATATTCTTGAGTACCCTTTATCAAACTCCTACTACACAAAAAATTTTAGTTTAGGTTACTTTGAAAAGTTTGGTATCTATAGGCTTACTTGGTTCCTTAATTAATCCTCCAAACTAGAAAACCTCCTTGGTATGAGAAAAGTACAAACATATAAACCAAACTATTGACATTTATGGGTACCAATTATCCTCCAATTTCATCAACTCTTTTTTCATTTTCACACTTAACACACATGTCCTTTTATTCTTTGGCCTATTTAACTAGGTCTCTTCTAAGCATATTCCAAATCAGTCCCTCAAATCCATATCATTTGCACTAATATAAACTTATAACCACTTGGATAAGTTATATCACTTAAATATTCATAATACTACAAAATTTTGAGTGATTTGGAAGGTTAAATCTCATGTTATACTCCAAACCCTAAAACTAGGGTTTTTAAGCCACTATGAAGGTCAAAACCACATCAAAAGCATATCTTTTGTCTTATTAGGTTTAAAAACCGAAAATATATTTCATTAGGTCTATAATAACCCTATATTACTTCACCAATACTCATAAATTGTTATTACATCCATTGTCTTTATTTTCAACTTCAAAAACTCCCTTGACTATGATAAGTAAAGGACTATTACAGATTTGTAGTCAAGTAATTTGAACAAATAGTTATAAAATGACAAAAATAATATGTGGTAAATTTTAAACACATTTAATCTCACTTACCAAAATTTCCTCAACAAACTTTCATTATTTCTTGTAACATTCCCTTCAAAGACATATAATCACCATTCAATCAAACAAACCTGATTACAATATTCAGGGTATTGATTCATTTAATTGAAGTTCTCTATCTACAAGATGGTTTAAAAAACACATTTTAATATTTGGAAAGATATATTAGACCTTTATAAAGACTAATATTTTATTTCTTACATCAATTGACACTTCATTCATGGATCACATAGTTTAAAAGAATACATAGTCTTTGCCAAACAACACAAAGGTTTTGTAACTTCCTTTACACAAGAAACAGGATTATATTAAAGGATTAATTTATTATTAGGTTTTATTTATTACACACCATTTCTATAGCTTAAATTTATACTCATAATACCTTTTAAAACATCTACATCTAATAATAATATCGATGCATCATTATCTTATAATACACAGTCTATAAATAGGAAAATTCACCCACAACAAGTGTCTGCATATAGTATTATATTCAAATCACCAAGATGCACAATGTTTCCACTTTAAATTGGTTACAAACCTTAACCAATATTAAATATCTAAATAAAGCTTATCATTAACTTTTTATTTCTTTGACAACCAAATATACAAGCAAAAACATTGAGGTATTAACAAAGCCCTTCTTATTATATGTTCAAACATAGATTATACATGGAATGTAGAGGTAATTAAATGCATAAAAAATAATCTTATTATGAAATTAACATCTCATCATGAAAATATTATCAAGCATCCATTAGACACAATAAGTCCTTCACTATTGTATTCTTGAATATTTAGTTCAAATCAAATACATATTGACATAGTCCTCATACATTTTCCTTGGCAGACCTTTCCATGACATTCATGTCTATCCTATTTTCATCCCACTATATCTCCTTATACTCACCATACTCACTATATATCTTTACTATCATGAAAATAGACTCTTAAGACAAACCTTATAACTATTTATTAAAATGTGAAACTCTTAATAACTCTAAACCTATATAGGGTGGTGGTTCCACATGATTGCCACCTTAGATTTTCAACTTGACACAAGACATTGCAAACCAAATTAAGACTAAAAAACAACACCAAATACCTATTAAGATACCTTAAATGTCTTTTAAAATTTTATCATCCCATTACAAATGTTCAACAATCAATTAGACTCCCTAATACAATAAGAAAATTTGAACTTCCCCTTTTTTTAGGGAAAATTGACTTGAACACAAATTCAAATTTTATCCTACCTAATGCAACTTCTAGACTATTTCTGAGCATTCCAAAATTCCCCTACATCATATTCCTAAGTGGAGAAAATCATTTACATCCATCTTCTTTTTCATTAATATTCTCATATAAATGTGTGTGTTCCTTGGTGTTGCACCTATGCCTGTGCTTCCTCTTCAAATTGCTCCTTTGCTCTCTCTCCTACTATTTCTCATTATACTAATTATAAATACAACCACTCTTATTTATTTTCTTGAAAACTCCTTTCATGTGATCCACTATCACTTCTCTTTCCTCAATGCTTTACAAGGCATCACCAAATTCTTCTTCATCTTCTAGTTTTTCATGGAGTGATTGAATGACTCCCTTATCATCATCTTCTCCTTTTGTAACATATACAAACTATATTTTTTCATATTTAAACTCTTTTTTTTCATGGTTACTATTATTTCCCCATCTCTTGTCAAACTGCACACCTAACTCTTGACTTGGCTACTCACTGTCTTCATACCTACATATAGAAACCCAAATACATTATTATATATAAAACAAATAGAAAATAATGTCCCTTTAATTTCCTCTTGAATAGACACCTTATTTCATTTGTGTTCTTCTTCAATTTCTTTATTGACCATTGTTTCTTCTTCCTCCTTCACCTTATCCACTATGATAATTCTTTTTTCTACTTCTTCATCCTCATGTTGATCTCTTGGCAACTTGTTTGTCTCCAAACCTCCATGGTATTTTTGTTCATATTTTCCTTCTTAATTTCATTTCTTATCTTCTTCATGAATATCTTTATTTTTCACTTCACATTTTTCTTCATCACCCATCCTTGCCATGGGCCTTCTATCTCTTATTTTTTAACCATTGTTCATAATCTTCTAGTAACTCCATCAGCTTAATCTCAAAATTCATCATATATTTCTTCATTTCCCTCATTTCTCTTTCCATTTCTATCCTTTCCTTTTCTCTTCTTGACTTCTGTCTCTTGTACCTATTCATTTTCACCCTATCCTTCTCTTTTCTCTTTTCTTATCCCTTCATCTTCCTCTTAAGTGCCTCACTTGGGTACATTTCCTCTCTCATCTCTATTTTTTTGGCCTCACCTGGACCATCTCCCACTTTGGTTTACACCTAGAACCTAATATATCAGACCTTACTTAGGCATTCCAACTCTTGTACTTCACTCTAGGACTATCTCTCTTTTTCAAGCTCTTTTTATGACCTTGTCTCTCTTACTTGAGCTTTTTAATATCTATTCTTGTTCAAGTTTGCCACTTCACCATTCACTATTTTATTTCATGAATCACTCATCATCAAAAATTAATTCATTCAATAAATCAAAAAAAGAATACTTCATACCTTCTCAATCTGTTGTCTTAACTCTACCCTTCTAAAGAATCCTTTATCAACTCCTTTCCTACACTTTTCATTCACATGAATAGTAAAAAAATAAAATCATCAACATGTACCTATACTCACACCTTTCCCAAGTCATCTCCTTGGTCAGACACCAAAATGATGTAGATTTATCCTCTATAGCGTAAAATTCTTCTTATTCTTCCTTGCAAAATTGTAAAGCTTCCGTTAGCCAAAACTAGGCCAATCTAGTAAAAAGGTACTAAAACACAATCAATTATAAAATAAAGGTTCCAAGACACTTAAAATAATATATAAAATCAAATAAAACTACTTTCATCATTCATTTCCTTTCTTTTCACCCAAAAGTTATTCTCTTCCTTTCACATGCTACTAGCCCTATTTGATGACAAATACTTAGGTCTATTCCATAAAACAACTTCTCAGGGAAAAAATATATTTTTGAGTACCCTTTATCAATATCCTACTACCAAAAAAATTATAGGCTAGGTTACTTTGAAAAGTTTGGTACCTGTAGGCTCATTTGGTTACTCAATTAGCCCTCTAAATGGGCAAACCTCCTTGGTTTGAGTAAAGTATTGACATCCAAAGAGAAATATTGAAAATTTTTGGAACCCATTATCATCCTCCATCTTAATCAACTCTTTCTTAAGTTTCACACTCAAAACACATTCCTTTTCTTCTTTGGCCTATTCAATTAGGTCTCTTCTAAGCATATTCCAACTCAATCCCTCAAATTCGTACCATCTATACTCCTATTAACCTAAAACTACTTGGATAATTTTGAGAAATTAAATATTAATAATATTAGAAAATTTTGAGTGATTTGGATGGTTAAATCTCTTATTATACTCTAAACCCTAAAACTAGGGTTTTTAAGCTACTATGAAGGCTAATACCACATTAAAAGGCATACATTTTGTTTTATTGGGTTTCAAAACCCCAAATATCTCAAATTATGTATTTACTCACCCTATCCTACTTCACCAATACTCATAAAGTGTTACTACATCCATTGTATTTGTTTTCAACTTCAAACACTCCCTTGATTGTGACAAGTAAGGGACTATTACGGGTCTGTACTCAAGCAATTTAAACAAATAGTTATCAAATGCTAGAAATAAGATATGGTAACCTTCAAACACATTCAATATCACTTACCACAATTTAATCCACATAATATATCATCAATTATTTTAACAGTCCCATCAAATACATGCAATCACCATTCAATCAAACAAGCTTGATTACAACATTTAGGGTATTCATTCATGCAATCGAAGTTATATGTGTACAAGATGGTTCCCAAAATATCTTTGAACATATGTTTAGACACATTAGACCTTTAATATACCAATATTTTATTTATTCCATTAACTTACACGTCATTCATGGATTAGACATTTTAAAAGAATACACAGTCTTTGCCAAACAACATAGAGGTTTTGCAACATCATTTACATAGGAAACAAAATAATATTAGAGGATTCATTTATTGTTATTTTTTGTTTTTTATACACCAATATTATAGCTTCAATTCATACTCATCATACCTTTGAAAACATATACATCCATTACCAATCTTAATGCATCAACATCTTATAATGCACAATCTGTAAATAGGAATATTCACCCACAACAAGGGTCTACATATAGTATTTTATTCAAATCACCAATATACACAATATTTACACCTATAATTTTATGCAAAACTTAACCAAAATGAAATATATAAACAAATATTATCATTAACTTATGGTTTATTTCACAACCAAATTCACAAGCCAAATTATTGAGGCATTAACAAAGTATTTCTTGCTATATGTTCAAACATATATTATACACGGAATGTAGAGGTAAGTAAATTCATAAACAAATAATATTATTTTTAAAGTAACATCTAATCATGTAAATATTATCAATCAACCATTAGACACAAAAATTTCTTCATGATTTTATTCTTGAAGCTTTAGTTCAAATCAAATACATATTGACACAGTCCTCATACATTTTCCTTGGCAAACCCTCTTTCCATGATATTCATTTCTACCCTATTTTCATCACCCTATATCTCTCTTATATTTACCATACTCACTATATATATTTAATATAATTATAATATACTTTCAAGACAAACCCTATAACTATTTATTGAAACATGAAACTCTAAACCTACATTGGGTGGTGGTTCCACATGACTACAACCTTACATTTTCAACTTGACACAAGACATTCCAAAATAAATTATGACTCAAAAATAACTATAAGGAAATTTAAAGATACCTTAAATTCATTTTATAACTTTATCATCCCATTAAAAATTTTCAACACTTAATTAGACTCCCTAATACAATTTGAAAATTTGAACTTCCCCTTTTTAGAGGGAAAATTGACTTGAACACAAATTCAAATTTTATCCTACCTAATACACCTTATACACTATTTATAATCATTATAGGATTCTCTTTAATTAGTATATTTGACACCCTTTCATTATTAAACTTTTCTAAAGCACCTTACATGACTTTCATTCTCTAATCTTCCTCTATATGGTACAGTTTGTATAGTTCCATAGAACTATAGAAATACACAAAAATATCTATCTTTACACCATTTTATCCATGTATCAAGATATGAATAATCATTTTAGGTCCAAATGGGGGTATCACAAGTTAATAATCCATTAAAAATATGAGAAAACATAGGGAGGAAGTGGAATAACCGTAAATCAGCATGTAGGACCCACTTGGCTAGTGAAAATTATGTGAGTGGGTATCAAAAAGGATTTTAGTACCATTAAATGAATATGGGTGTAAATTTGGAATGGATAAGTCCTCTTCAAGACCCATTTTAATTTAATTTTTCAAAATAATTCCCCTTTTTAAATTTTTATAAGGCAAAAAAAGGCTCATACGTAGTGGTTTAAGAGGTATTTGATGGTTTAGGAAAGGTGGTGGATGTGATAAGTGACTTAGATGATTATGTCATGAAAAAAATACTTAAAAACACTATGATCCTCATTTTATGGCTCCAACATTGTTAAAACACCTTCATATTACCAAAATATCCTTTAACCCTTCAAATAGGGCTAAATCACTCATTTGGACTTTCAAGACCTTTTGGCAGTCATCTCTGTCATTCCAATATCACTATGACACCAAATGCACACCCAAAAGACTCAATACACCCATGACATAATTTATTATGCATCAAACTATGACACATCATGACACTTCCCATCAGGGCTCAAAGACTCTCAAAATAGGACCCAGAAGGGCATGATCCTATAAGACCTCATTATGGACAAGTTAGAATGGTCATCGCTCAAACATTTTTTGACCTCAAGGGTTGAAATTTGGCATTTGAGTCCAAAATGTCAACGTTTATGGTGAGTTTTATGGGTGACTAGCCTACTATTCAAGATAACACAGACACTTCCATGATAACTCAAACAAGGTAATACAACATGAGGAACACTTGGACTGCCAAACTAATTTTCACCAAGGACACTTATTGGACTTGAAACAAAAAAAAGACACACAAATTAATATTAAATAAACAACACCTATCTCAAATAAGTACACCTAACATCTATGAAAAAACAAGATAAGGAACTAAAGAAATAAGACAACTACCTACAAATTGTGTGACACACTTATTGAAATAGATAACAAACTAATAAAATAAATAACGTAAATTTGATTTCCTTCCCATAAGATCAAATATAATTGTCCTCTAATCACTGTGGTATCATGATGTGGAGTTTCCATGTGTTAAATTGGGTTACATTATATTTTGATCATTATATGACAAACTCCACCTGCAGCTGGAGGCATTATCATTCTCATGGTCTCTTATAAGAGTGAATAGACCTTATGGACTCATCCCCAGGTACTTCGGTTTACTATGAAAGTTAAGAACCCAATAATATTCTTCCTGAGTCCTTTTATTTTACATAATTAGCCTCATCTCTTTTTCAGTCATGGGCTACACCTAATTCTTCCCATTAGACTCAAAGTGGTCATCTGCCAAAGTATGCTTGACAAGATCCTTTTTAAGATCTTCATGGTGTAGGGATGGAGTATATAAGCTCAAGAAAAAGTATTCTAAATCCATTTAGAAATATATTTCATCATGGTCAATGGAAAAAACAAGGGGTTCACTTTTACTCCTATTACTCACCTCCAACTGTTTAATAGTGTCATAACAAAGTTCTTGATCTATTGTAGCTTTTTCATATTCATATTATATGTATAAAGGAAAATCCTCAACCCATTAAAATTAAAATTCATCCTTTTTTTGTAATTCTTAGCTTGTATTATCTTTTCCACTTAAAACATCAACATGCTGTCATATTCCACTATCTTTGTCTGCCATACTAAGTTGTTCAAATTCACTCAAGAACTCAAGGTATAAGTGTTGTCAAGGATTATCCAAATAATTTTTTACCTTAATATTAAACTCATGAATGTTATCTTCTTGATTATATCCTAAGGAAGTATTTACTTGTGTCTCACCTACATTAGCTCTAATATCTTGGCATTATATTTGTTCCATATCATCTAAGTTCTCCTCATGCTCAACTTTTGATCTATTAGGATGAATAGTGGTTCCAATCATAATTTATTATTTTTATAAATTTTATGTGTCCTATTCAAGGTGATATTGATACCCTATTATAGATACCACATGGTCAAGTTCTTGAAGGACTGCACCTTTATTGACCAACCTTGACAGTTTTCCCATCATGCATAGAAGCTCAAATTCTGATGTTAATGCACTTGGATCCTCTTCAAAAGAGGATAGGATGGGTGGGAGATACACTTAATTATATTTTTTTATGGTTGCAAGGGTGTTCTACCATCTTAAAATATTTGGTGTATCACACTTGGAGACCACACCCTGTTTGTTGAAATCTTTAGCTATCTTAACTAATTTAGATAAACTTTGGTGCTCATGAGAGGTTGTAGAATGAAGGGATGATGGGGAGATTTGAGAACATGATAAATATCTTGGAAAATAATTTATACCTTCAACTCTTCATGACTCTCCCTTTCAAGGGTAAGCATGACATAGTTTGGGTCTTTGGCCCGTGAAGGTTTACAAGTTGGGGGCACTGTAGATTATTCAAAAAGCATAGGATTTGGAGGGAATATTGAATACATGGATATTTATTTAGATAAGGATGGTGAAGATAATATGTACTTAAGGTATTTGGGGTGTAGGGATGAGTATGAATCTTAGAAAATGATCTAGATTTTATTTGGACCCCTACACCATACTCAAGTCTACAAACCATATGAGACAAGTTACTAGACAAGCACCCCCAACCTTAGCCATAAAATCACTATCCAAATATATGGTAAAATGAGGAAATATGTCTACCAAAATGAGATCATGTAAAACTAAAATCTTGGCATAGGCATGGAAGGTGATTTGAAGGTTTTTGGTAATGCCAAATGTCCTCATAGGAGACTCATTCCACTACAATTCAACATAATAAATAGGTACATACATTAGGTTCAAGTTATTTATCACTAAATTAGGGATAATTGAATGACTTTCCTTGTCATCAATAAAATAATTTTGGGGTAAGAAGTTTCAAATGATTAGAGAGGTAATAAAAGGAGATGGAGTACTCAACTTAGATAGTAGTTGTTAGTTTCTATGGATAATTTAATGATGGATAAGGGATTGAAATTCAACCTCTTTCTAATACTTTACACATTCTCTCAAATTTTCTCCCTCATCCCTTAAATTCTCAATCTCTAAGTGAAAATTATCATTATTTGGTGTATGTTGGGTAATAGGAATAGCAAGTTGGTAGCATGATTGATCATGAGGGTAAAATTGTTGACAAGGAGGTGGAGGAGGTTCATAAAAGGTGGATAATCTTAGTAATCAAGAGGTCCATTATAAACATGATAAATTTTAATATAATGCTCTTATGGGCTATAATAGGGCTAATATGGAGGTGAAAGATAGAATATTACCTCATAGGCTACCATAAATCCTTGTATGATATATGTCTCACAACATGAATATAACTAAGAACCTCCTTACCTCTACAAAGGTATTACTATGATATATTTGAGATTGAAATTGATTGCAAATCCCTTCCAAAGATACTTAAATCTACCCAAGGTGACTGTAGATTATACTACTAATGTCCTCAGGTTCTAGATGTCCTCCAAGGTTGTCAAAGCATGATTCAAGACACTTGAATTTGGTCCCATAGGGCATGACAAAAAAATTTAGAACCTAGGCTGTACCATTGCTGAGGAAAGGACTCTTCACATCCACCTCAAACCTAGGCTAACATGGGAGTGGCCTATAGGCTATGGGTTACCTATTTTTGAGGCCAAACCTCTAGATTTTAATGGGGATATCTCCCCAAATTTATCAACTTGAATCTCTTTTTATAAATCCTAACTCTATTGGGATGAAAAGTTGAAGAAGATTTCATGAATGAAACCTACTATAAAGGGGTGATGCACCAATATACTCACTTATCCACTCAAATTTGGACCCTTAACCACATGAATGTATAATACATAAAGCTAAAACACCATATTTAAAGACTTAAAACCAACAATATTTCATCTAGAGGACAACTTGAATGACTGAAGTAAGAGGGTTATTAGGAGGCTAGCTTCAAGGTACTTACAATCTGATTTCCACTCCAAAGTTAAGCTTGTTGTCCCCTAAAAATATCACTCATTTTTGGAACAACATTTGAACTATTTTGGTCTTACAAACAAAAATTGTCTCTTCCCTTTTTGAAATTTGTCCTAGGCATTTAGATTCCTCATTTTTCAAGCTTTTAAGAAATCTACAGACTCTACAGGCTTGAATCTATGGACTCTACAGGCCAAGTTCAATGGGCTTCATAGGTTGAAATCTATGGACTCTTTCACGGTTAGAGAAAACTATGGACCTTGTTTCTATGGACTCTATAGGTAGGTTCATTTATACAGGTTCAAAGACTTCTATAGGTAGGTTTAACTAAAAGAATTAGTTTTTAACACCTGGTCATTTTTGGGATTGGTTCAGTGCCTCGGTTCAATCAAAAATATTCATCAACAAGCATCTAAGCAAAGAAGGCTTGAACCATTGAACCATTGAACCCCTTTGGTTCAAAGGTTTAACAATTTCAAAGTTCAAATGGTTCAACGTCTTTTGGTTCAAAGGTGGGTTCATTCGATTGGTTCATCCACTTTGTTTCAATGCTTTGGTTCATCTTTTGGTTTAATCAAATGGTTCGTCAGTAGATTCAAGGCTTCGTTTGAACTGTTAAACCAAATCTTGGTTCAATGGTTGGTTCAACATCTTTTGGTTCAAAAGCAAGTTCATTTGATTGGTTCATTAGCTTGAACCATAGGCTTGAACCATTTTGGTTCAAATCTTGGTTCAATGAATTGGTTCAACATTTGGTTCAATGGAGCGGTTCATTGCTTTTAATTCATCACCGGCTAGTTTATTGACTTGGTTCAACAAAGTGGTTCAACAGAGCAGTTCATCGACTTGGTTTAATGGAGCAGTTCAAATGCAGAAGATCAAAGAATCCTCCTAAAGGACAAGTGCCCTTGTAGAGGGCACTTAGTCAACAAAAGTACCCTTCGAAAGGGTCATTTTTAAAGAAGACATTTAAGGTATATTCTTTCAAAATTTTGTTTAAGGCAGACAAAGGCATAATTCTTTCAAACTTTTGTCCAAAGGAATTCCTTCGAACAAAAAGTCTAAAAGAATTTGGAGAAGCTGCAGGTAGAAATCCTGAAGAAAATTCAAAAGGAGAAAAATCAATTCTGTGGAATTTTTGTCTATGGGAAATTTTTGTGAACTTTTTGTCCATGGGAATTTGTCCCTAGACTTTTTGTCTATGGGAATTTTCCTGTGGAGAAAGCCCGGGTAAAATACCTGTGGACAAAGCTCGAGAAATAGTCTGCTAAGGAAAAGGCCATGAGAGACTTCTAAGATGAAGGCCACCGAAGGACCCCAAAGGGCAAGTGCCCTTGTGGGGGACTCTCAGATGCCAAATTGAAGGGTCACCTTCCCTTCGAGAAGATGTAAAATAAGAAGCCCAAAGGCCATTCGAAGACCACTCGAAGGGTAGATACCTTTGTGGGGGAGATCTTCGTGACCCAAAACAGGTCATTTATTAAGGCCCAAAAGGGTAGGTTCTTTCTAGGAAAGTGCCAAATAGAAAAGCCAAAGAAGGACCAAGGGGTGACGAGCCCGAAGACATCAAATTCAAGGCAGTAAACTAGCCATTGAAAATGTAGTGACGGGCACATAAACGTCAATTTTAAAGCTCAAGAAATAGCCATTGATCCTTTGAATCTATAGACCCAAATGAATTCATAGGTTTTAAGGCCAAGGCCAGCAGAAAGTGATAAAAGAATAGAACAACAAATTGAATCCAGGACCCAATTAAATTAACCAAAAAAGGAGGAATGATGAAGGAAGGATCAGATCTCTAGGTGGACATTGAAATTTGTAAACTTTCAATAAGCGTGACTTTGTTTCTCTACATTGAGAAAAACAAATGGGTAGATGACCCTAATTTCCAGCCTATCTTCCTAATAGTTTTCAATGCAACATGATGTGTTATTGTTCCTGAGTCCTTGAAGTGGCTATATAAGGGACTCTTTTGTTATTGTAAAATATCTCCTTTTGACAATCAAAACGAAACTCTGCCCAAATTGAAAGGCATTTCTGAGACATTGAGCTCAGTTTGTTGATCATATTTTGTTATTGGAATAAGAAAGCAAGTGACTTTTAAGACTTTGTGCTGTGATATCTTTGTTGTTGGAGAAACTATTCTTATGTCTTTTTCCTTGATATATCTTCTATTCCTTTAATTCAACAAGCAAAATTAGTGACAGTAGTTAGGAAGATGTCTTAAAAAGTCAACTGTGGAGAGACTTTGTGCCCCCATAATTGCCTTTAGTGTGTTTTCTTTTCATTTCTGTTTAAAGGATTTTGGGATGACTTTGTGCCCTCAATGTCCTCCGTATCTTACTCTTGAGCAATTCAAGTGGAGACTTTGTGCTGGATCTCAATTTTCCAATTACCACATCCTTTGCTACATTTTACATTTACTACCAGGAGTATTCTTGTGGTTTGATGAATAGTACTTTTAAAAGAAGAGGAGTGTTGTCTGTCATTTCCCTTGAGTTTTTCCTTTGATTTGCATGCATCATCTTTGAAGAAAGAGAGATGGATGGTTTGTCCTACCCTTGAGTATTATTTTTTGTTTATATATATATATATATATATATATATATATATATATAGGGAACCTCCCCTTGATGAGAGGAGAGATCAGTCTCCTTCTGATGTGGTAAACCTACAAATTTGGATGGCTAATCTTCCTACTTTGGTTGATCAAAACCTATTTTTTCTATCAGTACATTGATTGACAAAATATTCAACCAATAATTTTTGGCAACTCCTCTGGGGATATAATACCAATAGTTTTTTATGACTCCGCTAGGGATATAATACCCATTATCCATTTATAATCTATCCATTCACCTCCACACTAACCAAGAAAGAATGCATAGTTTAAAGCCTCAATCTTTAACTAAAGCAAGGTCAATTCTTTTCCATTTTTGTTTCACAATCTGGCAGATTCAAGGTATACACGAAACCAAAGGGCTAAAGGTATTGTTGACCCTATATTCAAGTTGGTACGTCAAAGTGATTTTGATTTGTTTCCTTTACCATCTCATCTCCAACAAACCAAGAGCTTTCTTCCTACTAAAGTTAGATCTCCATTTCCAGATGAGGTATGTACTTCTACTGTTGATAAAGCTTTGCCAATAATTACACCTCTAAGATTTATTATTCCTCCTTTTCATAATCCTAAAATAGCATTTCAACGCCCCTGGGGTAATGATTTTGGTCCTCTTAATCTTACTCCACCTCTACATGAGCTTCCACATAGTTCAAGGAAGAATTTCCCCAAATTCTATGGTGATGAGAAAGTTCATCCTGATGAACACATTACAGCCTTCAGCATAGCTTGTGGAGTAATCAGAGTAAAATTTGAGGATGTAGTAGTTAGGTTTTTTGTAGAAACATTACAAGGCACTATTGTAGATTGGTTTTATCATCTACATGCTCAATCAGTGAATGATTGGAATACTCTCAAAGATAAGTTTGAAGCCAGATTCAAACCTGTATAAGATGCACATGCACTTTTGGCTCAACTTACACAGATGATGAAAGAGCCTTATGAGCCTATGAGAGACTTCATAGCCAAATTTGACAAACTAAGAAATAGAATTCCTATAATTACTCGACCTACAGCTGAGAATATTAGATTCTTTTTCATTAATTCTTAGTTACCTGAAGTATGTTTTCTCTTGAAATGTGTTGGTCAAATAGATCTTGCTACAACTCAACATTTGGCCATTGAGGTAGAAGATGATCTCATCATATTAGGGAAGATAAAAAGAGATCAAAATAGAAATAGATCTTCATCATCTTCTAAATATTCATCTACAAGCACCATAGATCCAATGGTGTAGAAATTAGCAAATGAGTTGCTTGCTCTCAAAAAGCAAATAACTCAAGGAATGCCTTATGCCACCTCATATAGAAGGACATTCCCAAATCAGTCATATTAGGGCAATGCTAATAGGAATCAAGGGCAACAGAATCACCTTCCTCCCCCATAAGGAAAACTTGCCCTAGAAGCTCCTCCAACTAATTCAGTAATGGGATATCTTGAAGTAGAATCAGAATTCTCTTTCTAGCCTAAATTGAATCAAGAAAATGACACTGATCTCCTTGAATACAATCAAGAAGAATTAGCTAGTGACTCCCACATTGGTTTCCTGAACTACCAAGATGAACCTAGAAGCAAAGGAGAAAATTTTGATGGATCATATGCAGTGTTTACCAGGTCCAAGAACCAATCAGTCCAGCAAGCTGATAAAGAGAAGATAGAAGAGTAACATCAGCTAGCAGTCATGATTTCTAAGCATGGAACCATTCTTCCTTTTCAGTCAAAGGATCTGGTGATCAACCAAAAGGCAAGTACATCAATTTTGCCTTCCCCTTCTACTTTAAATTCACAAATTAGCCCACCTCCCATCCCTCCTAAAACTCAAAAAGTTGAAGTACCTTTTTCTATACCTAGCTTAATTCAACCATTTGACATAATTGATCATGTCAAAAAGACAAAAATACAAATGTCTGAATTCGAGTATTTGTAGTCTAATCTTGATGAATTAAATAAGTTGGTCTAATATGTTAAGAACCAATCTATCTCTGTAGGACAAAAGGCTAAAAAGGTAACTCTGGATTCTCTAAAGAACATGCTTATTCTAAAAAAAAAATTCATTACTCCCCCAGCTTCTCCTGGAAAAATAGAACCTTTCTATGTTTCCCTATTAATTAATGGCCACAAGCTGAGTAACTTTATTATAGACTCAAGCACATCTGATAATGTCATGCCTACTAAAGTAGCTGAGTCTCTTGGTCTCACACAGACCAAGACATTTGGGAGATATGTTTCCATGGAGAACAAGCAAGTACCATTACTGGGGCAAATCAAAGATGCCTAATTTGCAATTGTAGCCTTTCCAGACAAGAGAATCAAGATGACTATCTTGGTGGCTAACATCCCAACATCCTATGGCATTTTTCTTGGATGAAATTTTTGCTAGTACATGGGAGGAGAACTAAGCATGGACCTATCTGAACCAAGGATTTCTATATAAGACATAATGAAGAGGTTGCTCCCTGAAAAGGAAGCAAAATATGTGGTCACCCAGACATCAGCCCCTGAAGCTCAAATTATTTTTGAAACCGTAGGTATGGGTAACTATTTTCTATTTATAGATGAAGTACATGAAACAACTGATAAAATTCTTAAAAGTGTCAACTCAGAAATTATTTTAATTAGAACAGCAGAAGAACTAGTAGGTTGTAATACAGATGTAGGACCCTCCATCTCTGATGAAGGAAAGTCTAAAAAAATCATTATCAGATGAGATATGGACTTTGGAATTTGATGGTAGTTGTTCCTCTACTAGTTTAGGAGCTAGGATTGTGTTGATATCTCCTCAAGGAGATATGTTTCCTTCATCTTACAAATTACAATTTAGCAACACTAACAATATAGCTAAATAATAATCTTTGCTACTTGGAATGAAGGTTGCTCAAGAAAAAGGCATCAAGTTTCTTCATGCCAAAAGGGATGCTGAATTAGTGGTTTGTCAAGTAAGAAATATTTACCAAACCAAGAATGAAAGATTACGCCACAACCATAACCTAGTTTGGGGCCAAATTGAAAGCTTTGATGCTTTCAACATTTCTGCCATACCTAGAGAGTCTAATGACAAAGCTGATGCACTTGCTACTCTAGGAACTCTCTTAGTTCCTCATCTAGATTTCAAAGAAGATAGGTATAATATTGAGCTGGTCTATAGACCAAGTGTTCCTAACAATGGTGATTATTGGCAAGTATTCAATGATGATCATCAAATCATTGCTTTCCTAGAATGAAAAGACAATTTTGAACAACTACGTTTTGAAGGTAGTGAATCTCAGAAGTATGAATCAGCCTCTGAATCCAGTTTAGATATAAATGAAGAATTCTTACAGCTAAAAGGAAACAAAAGTCCCAAAGGATTGGTTTCTTTTGAGAAGCTGTTTGACAAGCATGATAGATTCATCAAACAATAGCAAACAGACTCAAGTTTCACTCAAGGATTCGATCAAGTAAATCTGACCACTAAAAAAAATCCCAAGATGGTCAACATTGGTAAGTGTTGTACCCCTAAAGAAAGATCTAATTTCACCACTTGCTTTGTCAATACATGGATGTCTTATTATATTATTATGAAGACTTGAAGTCTCTCAAACCTAATGAAATCTGCCATGGCATTCCTCTCATGGTTGATTCAATGCCATACAAGCAAAAATCTAGACAGTATAATCCAAAAATATCAGGTACTATTCTGACTGAGATACAAAAAATGTTAAATGCTAGAATCATCTTCCCAATCCATCATTCCACATGGATTGCAAACATAGTGCCTGTAAGGAAGAAGAATGGTGAAATTCACATTTGTGTAGATTTCAGAAATTTGAATCAAGAATCTTTGAAAGATAAATATCCTTTGCCAATTATGGATCAAGTGCTCCAAAAAATGATAGGTTCAGAGATGTTATCAATGCTTGAAGGCTTCTTAGGATATAATCAATTTGAAGTTGGTGAAGCAGACCAACACAAGACTATATTCACCACACCTTGGGGTACATTTGCATATAGAAGAATTCCTTTTGGCTTGATAAATGTTGGTGCTACCTTTTAGAGAGCAATGGATATAGCTTTCAAAGATGAGATTGGTAAATTCATAGTGGTATACCTTGATGACTTGACTATCTTTTCAAATCATTGATTTGATCATGTATGCTACTTACAACAAGTGCTGGAGCACTACCCCTAGAATGGTATTTCCTTGAACCCCAATAAGTCTATTTTTGGAGTAATGGAGGGGAAACTCCTTGGACAAATTGTGTTAAAAGAAGGCATAAAGATTGACTCAAACAGATTCAAGTCTATTCAAGAGCTTGATTTTCCTACAAGCAAACATGTTTTTCAATCTTTCTTTGAAAAGGTGAATTAATTATGGAGATTCATCCCCAAATTTGATGAGAAGACTAGACACATTGTGAACATGATGAAAGGGAAGACCATCTTTAGCTATACTAGAGAAGGCAAGTCAGCATTTGAGGAGATCAAGACTGCCATTGCTCACTCCCCTACCTTGGTTTATCCAAATTACAACAAATATTTCATCATATGTAGCTATGTGTCTGAACACACTCTTTCAGCAATTCTTGTTCAACAAGACAAGGAAGGTATGGAATGTCCTATCTCTTTCATGAGTTTCCCTCTCAAAACCCATGAGATGAAGTATTCAAATGTAGAGAGGCAAGCTTATGCATTGGTGAAAGCAGTCAAACATTTTCACTTCTATATTCTAAATTCACACACTACTGGCTTAATTCTTGGCACTACAGTCAAGTCTATATTAACTCAAGAAGAGTTTGGCATGAAAAGAGGTAATTGGATTGCAAAGATCCAAGAGTTTGATCTAGACATCAAGCTGATAAAGCTAGTCATGGGAAAAGGCCTATGCTAATTAATTGTTGACAATAAGCCAAAAGACACATAGCATGAAGAAACTAAAATGGAAGATACTCCAACAGTCCTTTTTGTCTCCACTACCAATTAGTGGTATTTAGGTATCACTCATTTCCTTACTTATGGTGAATGTCCTGCTCATTTTTATTACAAAGGAAGGAGGAATATCAAGTTGAAAGTTGCCAATTTTGTCCTTTGGGACAACGGATTGTACAAGAGAAGCGTAGATGGAGTATTCCTTCACTGTGTAGACAAAGAGAAACAAAGTTAGCTTTTGAAATATTTCCACAATCTGGCCTGTGGAGGACATTTTTATACTCCTATGACTGCCCACAAGATTCTACGAGCTAGGTATTACTGGCCAACTCTTTTTCAAGATGCACATAAGTGGGTGAGAAAATGTGAACTCTGTTAGCAGTTTGTTGGAAGACCCAAGTTAGCTGATATGCCTCTCAAGCTAGTGATCATAGAAAAACATTTCCAGTAATGGGGGATTGATTTTATTAGGACAATAAACCCATCTTTAAGTGCTGGACATGATTATGTCCTTATAGCAACTAACTATTTCACCAAGTGGGTAGAAGTAATCCCAACTAATCATGCTACTTTAGAAATTGTATGCAACTTCCTCGAAGAGAATATCATTTCTAGGTTTGGAGTTTTGGTCAAAATTGTTAATGATAATGTAGCTTGTTTCACCTCTCAGGAGATTACACAATTTTATTTCCATTATGTAATTCTACTCTGTCACTCTTTTGATTATTTTTCACAAGGGAATGTACAAGTTGAATCTAGCAATAAGTGCCTGGTAACTATCATCAAGAAGCTAGCAGATGACAATCAAAGGACATGGCACAAAGCATTAGTTGATGCTCTATCAATAGACATAATCACACCAAAGAGGGTAATTGGTATGTCTCCTTTTCAACTTCTTTATAGTATCAATGCTGAGATACCAATCACCTTAGAATTACCAGCCTTGAAATTGGCAAAGGCAATTGAAGATCAGACATATGAAAGCTCTCTTGATAAAAGAATCATGTGCCTGACTGAGCTGGAGGAATAGAGAACCATGGTGGTGGATAGAATTGCTGCTCATCAAAGTCTGGTAAAGAAAATCTTTGACCAGAAGGCCAAAAATCATGATTTCCAGATTAGGGATCAAGTCATGTTGTGGGATAAAAGGAGAGAACCAAATGGGATGCATGGAAAGTTTGACTCCCTTTGGAGAGGCCCATTTATAATTCATCAGCACATCAGTGAAAATAGATTTCTAATAAAATATCAAGATTGCACACTCTTTTCTCTACCTCATAATGGGCAGCATCTAAAACACTTCAACTCTTGAAATATCAGATCATTTTATCTATATATATGTATATTTGTATAGTTTTTAATTCTATTTTGTTTTGTTTATTTTCTTTTTTGATGCCTTTCATTTTTGGGTAGCATGACTTTGTATCCCAATGGTACACATGAAGACACTGTAGATTCTAGATTCTACTCCCTTCAATTCATTTTTGCAATTCACAAAAGTTCCCCAACTGGAGCCAGCTATTGTCCCCCAGAAATATCACTCATTTTTTGGACAAAATTTGAACTATTTTGGTCCTACAAACCAAAATTGTCTCTTCCCTTTTCAAAATTTATCCTAGGCATTCAAATTCCTCATTTTTTAAGCTTCTCAAAAATCTATGGACTCTGCAGGCCAAGTTCAATGGGCTTCACAAGTTGAAATCTATGAATTCTTTCAAGGTTAGAGAAAACTACGGACTTGGTTTCTATGGACTTTTTAGGTAGGTTCATTTCTATAGGTTCAAAGACTTCTACAAAAGGGTTCAACCAAAAGAATCAGTTTCTAACACCTGGTCATTTTTGAGATTTGTTTAGTGCCTTGGTTCAATAAAAAATCTTCATCGACAAGCATCTAAGCAAAGAAGTCTTGAACCATTGAACCATTAAACCACTTTAGTTTAAAGGTTCAATGATTTCAAAGTTCAAATGGTTCAACATATTTTGGTTCAAATATGGGTTCATTCAATTGGTTCATTCGCTTTATTTCAATGCGTTGGTTCATCTTTTGGTTCAATCAAATGGTTTGTCAGTTGGTTCAAGGCTTCATTTGAATTGTTGAACCAAAGCTTGGTTCAATGGTTGGTTTAATGTATTTTAGTTCAAAACCAGGTTCATTCAATTGGTTTATCAGCTTGAACCATTAGCTTGAACCATCGGCTTGAACCATCAACTTGAACCATTTTAATTCAAAGCTTGGTTCAATGAATTAGTTCAATGTTTGGTTCAACGGAGCAGGTCATTGCTTTAATTCATCACCGGTTGGTTCATTGTATTGGTTCAACAAAGTGGTTCAATGAAGTAGTTCATCGACTTGGTTTAATGGAGCGATTCAATCAAATGGTTCAAAAGAGCGGTTCAAATGCAAAAGATCAAAGTAGCCTCCCAAAGGATAGGTGCCCTTACGGAGGGCACTTGGTCGACAAAAGTACCCTTCGAAAGGGTCATTTTCAAAGAAGACAATTAAGGTAATTTCTTTTAGAATTTTGTTCAAGGCAGACAAAGGCATAATTCTTTCAAACTTTTGTCTAAAGGAATTCCTTCAGACAAAAAGTCTGAAAGAATTTGGAGAAGCTATGGGTAGAAAGCCTGAAGAAAATTCCAAAGGAGACAAATTAATTCCATGGACTTTTTGTCCGCGAGAAATTTTTTTAGACTTTTTATCCACGGGAATTTTTCCCCAAAATTTTTATCCCCGAGAATTTTCCCACAGAGAAAGCCTATGGAAAATACCTGCAGAGAAAGCATGAGAAACAGTCTACTAAGGAAAAGGCCATGAGAGACTTCTAAGGTGAAGGCCACCAAAGGATGCCGAAGGGCAGGTGCCCTTGCTGGGGACTCTCGGCTACCAAATTGAAGGGTCACCTTCCATTCGGGAAGATGTAAAATAAGAAGCCTGAAGGCCATTTGAAGACCACCTGAAGGGTAGATACCTTTGTAAGGGGATCTTCCTGACCCAAAATGGATTATTTCTTAAGGCCCGAAAGGGTAGATTCTTTTTGGGAAAGTGCCAAATAGAAAATCTGAAGAAGGACTAAAGAATAGAACAACAAATTAAATCCAGGGCCTGATTTAATTAACTAAAAAAGGAGGAATGATGAAGGATCAGATCACCAAGTGGACATTGAAAGTTTCAAACTTTCAATAAGCGTGACTTGTTTCTCTGCATTAAGAAAAACAAATGGGTAGATGCCCCTAATTTTTAGCCTATTTTCCTAACAGTTTTCAATGCAACATGATGTGTTACTGTTCTCTATTCCTTCTTGAAGTGGCTATATAAGGGACTCTCTTGTTATTGTAAAATATCTCTTTTTGACAATCAAAACAAAACTCTGCCCAAATTGAAAGTCATTTCTGAGACATTGAGCTCAGTTTGTTGATCTATTTTGTTATTGGAATAAGAAAGCGAGTGACTTTTAAGTCTTTGTGCTATGATATGTTTGTTGTTGGGGAAACTATTCTTATGTCTTTTTCCTTGATATATCTTCTGTTCCTTTAATTCAATAAGCAAAATTAGTGACAATAGTTAGGAAGGTGTCTTGAAGAATCAACTCTGAAGAGACTTTGTGCCCCCATAATTGCCTTTAGTGTGTTTTCTTTTCATTTATGTGTAAAGGACTTTGGGATGACTTTGTGCTGTCATTGTCCTTTGTATCTTACTCTTGAGAAATTTAGGTGGAGACTTTGTGCTGCATCTCAATTTGCTAGTTATTACGTCCTTTGCTAAATTTTGCATTTACTACTAGGAGTATTCTTGTGGTTTGTTGAATAGTACTTATGAAAGAAGAGGAGTGTTGTCTGTCATTTCCCTTGAGTTCTTCCTTTGATTTTCACACATCATCTCTGAAGAAAGAGAGATGGATGGTTTGTCCTACCCTTGAGTATTATTTTATGTTAATATATATATATATATATATATACATAGCATACCTACAGGGAACCTCCCCTTGATGAGAGAAGAGATCAGTCCCCTTCTGATGTGGTAAACCTACACATTTGGATGACTAATCTTCCTACTTTGGCTGATCAGACCTATTTTGTTTATCAGTACACTGATCGGCAAAATATTCAACCAACAAAGTTATCAACCTCAAAACACACTAGATAACCTACTAATGAATATTGTTTATACCTAGGTTATACTTGGAATTTAAAAGGGAAGATCATATTATTATGCATATTGAAACAATAATGAACACACTAAGCACATATCATGAAGAATATGAAATTCTCTATTCATCAATCCAAATAGGTGTAGAAGTACTAGTGGAGTTTCCTCATACCAACCTGAGGGATATGATAAAAGGACAAAATACTTCAATATATAGAAAAATTTGAGAGAGATAAAGAAAAATGTGGTGTGGAAAAATTGAGAAGGGGTCATGAATGACCAAGGTCTACTTCAAATGGAAGTTACATCAGTTATGTAGTCCTTTTTAATCCTTCTCTATATGTTGATGCTCCTTAATTATCCCCTTAGGAATTGAATATGGAGTGGAGGGTGTTTATTCAAACCTATCCAAGGTAAGGACATGCCAAAATAGTCAGCCATTCCATTATATGGTAGTTACAATATGAAAGGGGTATAATTAAATCATCTCAACATGTAATAGTCCATCTTTCCCTTAAGCATATTTGACGAGGTCAAGAAACTACCCATGTTTTATCCATTATAGTCATGACATATACATTTATTTCCTTCAAGGGTAAACTATTAGGTGTATCAATTCTATCTTAACTCATCTCATTAGCCTTTCAATGCCATTTTCATTCTTTTAGGTGATCAAATAGGCCTACGAGGCCAATTAGGCCTAGTATCCTAACTGTTTGCACTAGGAAGCCATTAAAGACTATTTCAAACCACATATACCTATGAAAAATGATAATAATACTTGAAGAACCATTTTTAATTATACCATAACCCCTTTATAGTAAGAATCATCTACAATATGGTCAGTTTAGTTGACTAGGTCATCTTACTTGTCCTTTATGTAGAGTGGCTCTATAGTAGTGAGTGGATGAAGTGTTTTTAGGAATATAATTTGGAATTTTATGATTTTATAAGATTAATAAGGTCCCAAACCATCCCCTTGAAGGATTATAATAATTTTAAATAGTTTTATACCTTCCTTTATGATCAAAAACTTGTAAAAGTATGGATTTATAACACTTATGTATAGTGTCCATACAATTAGGTACCATGTGTGGAGTAATACTTGAGTGTACTTGAAATTTAATGATATTATCAGGTAATTAAAAGGTTTTAGTATGTTAAAACATCAATATTTCCAATACTAGGTTTGTTTAGGGTTGTAGAGAGGTTTATGAGTGCTTAGGAGTCTTAATGATAGTTGATAGTGTATGGACATCAAATTTAGGAAAAAATTCCATTAATATATTGTGAATTTACCTTATCATCTTCCATTAATATCCAAAGGTCCCATGTGAAGAGTGTGTGGAGAGGGTAGCATTGGAAGATGACACTTAGGTTGTCTACAGACCAGTTTTGACTTGTTATCTTCTTAAGGTTCATTCATAAGTATTAGCCCCCAAATACCAACCAATATTTCAATAATATTTGGTACATATGGAGACTTAATATTATCTATGATATTTTTACATAATCCTTATTGTTGTGAAGTGGGTGAGTACTTGAAGTTGGCTCTTGAGTTGATTGTGTGTAGGATTGAGTGTTTCAAGTAATTTTTTTAAAGCCAGTTTGCCCTTGTTTCTAAATTTTATTAAATTATAACATCATTTTAAGGTATTAAAAACTTTAAAATACTCCACATTTACCATTCAAAAATTTTTAAGATCACAGAGGAAACTTAAGGTGGTCATAGGGTCTGTGAGTAGACTTATGTGCTTATCTGCATTAGTCTATCTCCAAGGCACTTGATTGTAATTTTTAATAATAATTTTTTTAAAGAATCCTAAGGGTAATTAATATAATTTAACACTATTTAAATACAATTTTTTTACCCCAACCTATTTCCATGCCCTTTAAGACATCAAACTACCCATCTAGCCCTCAAACTGACTAGCATGGATAGGGTTTGGTCTGAGATTAAACCATGGGTATACCTATTATTTTTATTGCCAAAATGAGAGTATGGATGAATTAATATGGTAATTATATCCATTTTTACTGATTTTTAGTGCTTTACCATGCTTATAATTGTCTAAAATACTCATTTTATTTAGACTAGCAATGGGTTTGTTGTTGACTGTGTTTGAGTATGAAATCTCTGAGTATGGTATTCATCCCTTATTTACCTAATGTTATTTGAGTCCAAAAAAAATTTAATATCCTTTGGAAATATCCATTATTCTATCCTAGGTCTCACATTCTTTAATCCACCTTCTATCTTCAACTCTCTTGGTGCTCCATATGCATCTGTGCTCATTTAAGGCTCCTTGACTAGGTTTGTACTCTTTATGCATGATTTGACTAAAATTGACTTAGTTTTTCATAGGCTATTCGTGTATACACATAATTTTTTTTGTTATATCATATATTATTATGGAATGGGATGATTTTATTATGCTATGTTTCCTACTTAGCCACTCGAGGCATTAGGAGAATCATGCACTTCTACCTTGAATTTTACTTTAATGACTCAGCTTGTAGTTGATCTCTTTGTATTATTACCTAGGTGAGGGGTAATAATTATTCATGTGAGTGTATTTTAAATTTTGGTATCAATATTACCTTCGAGGCTTTCCCTATGAATTCACTTATTCTATCAATTTCTCTAAACTATGACCATCACATAACACTAATTTCAAGTAAGCCAAATATAATAGTTGTAGGTGTGCATCAAGAGAAGCGTTTGAAAAATGAGGCAACATCCCATTTTATTCACTAAATTATGGTATTATGTAGGTTATCTCATCTCAAAATCATCCTTTTCTCATAATTTTTAACTTAACCCATTTGAACTCAACTTGTTTATGTCACAATCAATAGGTAAGAATGACTCAGTTGGAAGCACTTGACATAGACTAAATTTTGACTATCTAGAAATGAAAGTGAGTTGACCAATCCTAGAATAAGTCCATGTATACCTATTAATTATTTAACACTCTTTATTATTACCCCTTTACCCCTCAATCCTATCTTAGGTACACATAGTGATCTCTAACTCCTTCCCATTACAACTTACCTTGCTTCGTTCTCATAAGTTGACTGTAGATCTAGATATGATGTTGTTGTAGGTGCTTATTGTGTGTTATGAATTACGAAGAGAGTTAAGGTCTCCCACATTTAGTTTTTTGGCCCCCTTGATCATAAATAACACCTTACACTCTCCATAATAAAATTCATAGTCCTATGAAACATGACTTTTACTCAACATTCTTCACATGCCATGGGTAGGCCAATTTAGGTGGTTGTAGGTGCTAATTTGGCTTAGTATGGGATAGTTACCTGATGGATATGGAGGTAATTTATAAAATTATCTATTCCAATGAAATTAAATCACTTTATATGTCACACTATTCTTCTTTTCCTTAGGATAAGCCTTGACTCCTTTTTAACAATGTAATTATCAAGAGTCTCTTAGCTCTTTCACTATAGGGATTGAGATAGCCCAAGTGTGCCACCTAAGGTGAATGTTCCCACACAACTTATGGTGTTCATATAGAATTGGGTACTTGTTTATAAATCACCATCAGTCTTCTCTTCTCTCATCTATACTTATCCTTGATAAGACTTCCTTAGTCACTCATTTGAATGCTTATTTGGAACTCTATTGTATTAAACTAAAAGACTATATATAGGTGTCCTTTTTCAATTATAATAGGGTATGTAACCTACATGGATCCATCCTCCATAAGCTTATGGATCTTGAATACTAAAATTTTAATGTAGGTCTATTCACATAGTTTAGGCCTTTGAATGAAGGATGGATAGATGGATAAGGGTGAATAAGGCATGATAATGAGGTTAAATCATGGAAAATAGTATTGGAATATAGTGACAAGGTAGTGAAAACATCATGGAAGATAGAGGATAAAAGATGACATGAAATGAAGCTTGAAACCAATTCAAGGTAGACTAACATGAAATTTGAAGACCTTAATGCATATACCTTTGCAAACATGGAATTTTTGGATGTAGAAAGGGACATATATAGTTAGAGAAGAAAAAATGGGAAACTCAAAACCTTAATCTATGCTAAGAACCTTTACATTTGATAAAACATGGCTATGTGACAATTTGGAGTCAAGATGGGTAGTTTCAAGCCTACTAAAGCTACAATGAGGTTGAGAGGTTTGCTCATAAAGATGTGATGGTTATTTTCCATGACTTTAACACCTTTTTCCATGGTTTGAGTTGCATTTGAAGCTCTATTTATGTCACTAAGACATACATAATGCTCACTATATAGTGGCATTTAAGTGTGCATAAATATTTTCTCTTTAGGATATTCTGATATGAAAAAAGGTCATTAGACCTCCGATCTGATCAAGGAGACATGAGTGTGTTATGAATTCAATGATCCAATATGAAAATAATTATCTCATGCACTGAAAGATTAAGATGAACACAGATAAATTCTACAACATAATATTATATATATATATATATATATATATATTGCTTCTATTACAAACCATACAAAATATTAAAAATTATATATAAATTTTATTTCCTATATTTAGTGAGTTTAAATCTCCTCATAAATCTCATATAACCAATTCCCAACAAACCACTATAATATGAATATATTATTGTTAACAATATATTTGACGCACTAAATAAAATGAACCTATTTTATATTTACCTATCATTAAATATTTATACAATAATAATATTACTAACTATTAACCTATAACATTCACCCCCTTAAAATTATTATCCCTAGTCACACCATCTTAATCTAAACATGGGGAGAATATCATCCTATACTGCATCTAAATATGATTATGTGATTTTTCCAAGGATCACAAACTTGAAAAAAGGTTTCTCCATGTCTAATAAAAAACCAATGATGTTTTTTCCCATGTATTACTAATAAACAATGATTTTTTATCCCATGTATAACCACCAACCAAGTGGTTTTGTTTGTCTACCACAAACCATGTCATGTAGGTAAGTACATATTTAATTCCCATCATTTTATAACTTAGAGGGATTACATAAGGAAATATAAAAAGGGATTAATTGAACAATAATTTTACTTATATTATTATTAAAGTACCCATGCTAAAATATAAATTATTAAACCACACTAAAATTCACACAACTGAAAACACCACACAAATTTGCCACTAAATCAGAAGTGTACCCATTACTACTAGCCTTTGAGAGGCTTTAATAGCCTCCATCTTCCTATGCTTTCATCCTCCAATGTGTCACTACTTCACTTAGCCAATGATGTCGTGAAGCTCATATGCATGTTGGTTTTTATGACACCCCGCATAATTTAAACATATGACTTACAAATTAGATGTCAGGGTCACCTAGAATTACATCTATTATAATGAAGGTTTTGACTTTAATGACCAAATGACATAAAATAATTTTATAAATGATGATACTTTTGATGTTTTAAATATAATTGACCCAAAAATAGCCATTTTTATCTATATTATGATAAACAATAATAACTATTATGACTTTTGATATATTTTTAATAATTTACAACCACATAATGACTCTTGAAATTGGAAAATCCTTAATATAATAAAATTATAAACCAAAAATAAATGAAAAAAGAATAATATGGTTTGACTAACCATATAACATAATACAATGTATTTCTTAAAACTATATACCTCAAAAACACAACTAATACATAATGATTATTCTAACAAACTATCAAAAATTCTAAAAACGCATATCATATAACCGCTTACATTCTATAACAACTTATTTTAAAAGAGTATTCAAACCTAAAGACACACTAATAATAAATAATATATAAATAACTAAACCTAAAATATATTATAAAACTAAAAAAAACCAAGAAATCAATATCATTTCCTATACAAAACTATAGTTTGGAATGTCAGGCAGTGGGCGATTTGGTAGGTTTATCATCATGCATGGGTGATTTGAGGTGGATGACACTAATAGCTTAGAATTTGGGATAAAATTTTGAGTGGAGATTAAGAAACTAGTATAGGGATAATTTAACACCACAACCAAAAGACACATTCTAGACTAGACTAAACAGAACTTAGATTTGCATGCCAAAGATAGGTGAGCCTGATTTTCGTGCATAACAGTGGGATGAGTGGTATGGCAATCCCAAATGAGGAATCCATCTAAGTTTAATGGTAGTTTTTAGTTATAATATTTTATTTTATTTATTCTAATAGTCCTACTCCTCAGTGATAAAGCATCATCATGCATCTAGTTCATAGTAAATATAGTAAATCATGCCTTTGATTTTGTAGTTGAGATCAGTTTGAGTCGATGAGACTGAGTGATGTTAGATTGATGAAAATTTTAGAATCTTAATTTTTAGTTTATAATATTTTAAGTATGCAATGTATAATGAGATTGCATATAATGAAGATCACACAAGAATATTCAATGTAGATGCAGATAATAATTGCATAGATAAATTAAGAGTTTCCTCCCACACATTTAGATGTTCATTTGATCATCCCATCTCTAAAATATTCATACTTATGATATTTATCTTTCATAATTTTTCACTTGTATGCCTTCTCTAATACAACTATTTTGGATTCAAAGAGCTAACATGAAAATAATTATCTCATGTACTAAAAGATTGAGACAAACACAAATAAATTTTTTAACACAATATTATATTATTTATTCTACTTCTATCATAAACCATACAAAATATTATAAATTATAAAATAATTAAATTCTGTATATCTATGGATTTCAAATCTCTTCAAAAATATCATATAACTAATTCCCAACAAACCACTATAATATGAATATATTTTTGTTAACAATATATTCAACACACTAATTAAAACTAACCTATTTTATATTTATCTCTTGGTAAATATATATATACAATAATAATTTTATTAACTATTAATCCATAATATAGGGAGCATGAAACACTTCTACAAACTTTTCAACCCAACCCACAACTCCTAATGGAGACATTAAACATTTATGCATTGCACAGACCTATCTACATATCACACAAAGGAGATAGTCCTGAAGGTATTCTAATAAAATTAGCTCACACATGTGATTCAAGTACTTAAAATACTATGGAAGTAACATTCAAGAGCTAACTAAATAACATCTATAATTGGTTTGAGTAGATAGGTCAAGAATCCTTGAAAAGTATTTAGCCCAATTTGGCTTGTGCAGATGAGAATAGCATATAAATTCTTTAAATTATTAAGTAATGTTCATAGAGCTTGTGAGAATAAGACCAATACAAATTCATATGGTTTAATATACCTAATAGTAATTTCTATGCCTATGAACTTGGGCCCTTGTTCTCTCTCCTCTATATGATACAAGCATAAACTTGTCGAGCTATCTAGGTCTACAAAGGAAGTAAATGAAGTGAGATGGTTGGTTTTGGGTTTTTATGAAACCATTTCACATTGAAAATTTATTTAATCACCTACCATGACTTCATCTTCATTCTCTTATCCTTTTTTATATGGTATACTCTATATAGTTCTATAAATGCATAGATACACAAAAATCTCTATCTTTCCACCATTTCTCAATGTCTCAAGATGCAAACCATCATATTAGCACCAAATGGGTTAGATCACAAGTTAATAAGACATTTAAAATAGGATAAAACATATGGATGAATTGTAATATCTATAATTAGGCATGTGGGACCCATTTGTCTAGAGAAAAGGGTGTGAGTGGGTCTCAAAAAGGATTTTAGTGCCATTAAACACATAGGGGTGGAAATGTGGCATGGATAAGTCCTCTTAAATGCCCATTTTAATTAAATTTATCAAAATACCTCCCATTTTTAAAGTTTTACAAGGTAAACAAGGCTCATATGTAGTGGTTTGAGAGGTATTTGATGGTTTTATAAGGGCAATGGAGGTTCTAAGTGGCTTAGATGAGTATGTCATGGAAAAAGGACTTAAACACACTATGATCCTCATTTTATGGCCTCCAACATTGTTAAAACACCTTCATATTACCAAAAGATCATTAAACTCTTCAAACAAGGACAAATCATTAATTTCAACTTTCAATACCTTTTGGAAATCATTTCTCTCATTCCAAGATCACTATGACACCTAACACCTCACTAAAAGACTTAAGACACCCATGACACAATGCATTAAGCATGAAACTATGGAACATCATGACACTTCCTTTCAACACTCAAAGATTCTTAAAATAGGACCAACAAGGGCACGATCCTATAAGACATCATTATGAATAGGATATAATGTTCGCCACTTACATTTTTTTGACCTCAGGGGTTGAAAATTGGATTTTGAGGTCAAAATATCAAAAGGTAGATTAGTGGTTAAGTAGGTTAGTTAGTAGGTTGATGAGACAGTTAATTGGTTATAAAGATATGAAAATATTTATGGGATGTAGCAAATATTGTGTGGGGAATTATTATATTAGTTTATTGGCTAGGGTTATGATTTTGTGTCAAATTATTAGCTTTAATAGGATTATTAAAATGAGTGGATTTAGGTGCATACATGAAAACTAGGGTTTTATGACTTCATAATGAGTGATAGTCTATGAACCATATAAATAAAATAGAGCAAAGGTGTAGAAACTACTAAAAGCATCCATGTGGTCACATCATTTTCTCATAGGTATTTCATATAGGACACATGCATCTAATTCAAATAGTATCAGCGATGTTAACATCCAAGGCTAATGCTAGTCTCCACAACTCTAAAGGCACTCAATTTACAATTTGGTGACTATTATAGAATCCTTTTCCATTTTACTTCCTATATATTCTAGATCTATAACTATGTTAACAACATAACCAGCTAAGTATCTTTTTTTCATTATCATTTTTATACTTAACATTGTTGTAGTTTCTCTTTTTAGCCTATCTATGTTTAATAAAATTATAATTGGATTAATGTAGATGTGATTATTGCCCTTGTGCATTGTCATTTATTTATTATTAACCATATCTACCCAAGTAGGATACACATCCAATTTAGGGTTAAATAGTATTAACATTGTAGAATCCTAACTAACTAAACTAGCTTTTGATGGATCAAAAATGACATTACTTTACTATAAAACACTACCATCTTCCGCATTTTTCCCTATTATAAAAAATAAATGACTAAATATAAAATTATTTTCAATTAATAAAATAAACAAAACCATGTGGAAAACATGGCATGTATCATGTAAATGAATACAATATTAAAAATAATTGTGGCATTTCCTACTTTGTTCGCTACATGCGAGGGCATGTTCAAACTACCATATTAAAATAAAACTCAAATGAATGAATATGGAGTTCATTTGATGTGTTATCATGTTAATAAATTTGGTATTCATCAAACAATTAGTTATTTTATGATTAATCTAATGATGTGTAATCACACCCAAGGAACAACTGTTGTTGTTTTTAATAAACATATCAAGGACAATTTACCAATTATTACTAAAAGATCTTTGAGAATGGATCCATACTATTCCCAATAACAAATTTCTAATGAATTGTTTCACTTCACTTCCACTTTGTTGGTAAGAGGACCATATTAAGAAAATTTTATTTAAAACTAACTGACATGATTGATCAATTAAGTTCTCCCACTCCATTTTTCATGTTGATTGTTGCTAACACTAAATTTCCTATTTTTCATAAACAATTCCTTCCAAAAAAATTGAACATCCATGTCAATCTTATCATTATAGAATACAAACTATTATATGTAATCAACATTATAAATTATTTTGTATACATCATATATACAATATTTCAAGAGGAAGTATTGGGAAAAAAATTATAAGCACATGAATATTGGTATAAGTATGTAATAAAAAAATCCATTTCATTTTTAAATTTCAAAAATAGTGTATTATATTGAATATCAAATACATAAATATTATTTTTAGGCATGAATGGAAACACATAGGGTTTGCACATATTGATGGATTTATATGGCTAAAATATACACCCAATATTGATACATTGGATTCAGAAGAATAATATTTTAGTTGGAAACATAAAATCCTATTTTTAAAAATATATATCATCTTGGAATCCATGTGATTGATTTCATAGAAATAAAATGATTCACCATACTATTCTTGATGATCCATGTTAATTAAAAAATGCTAACACACTTTCAATACATACTTTTCTTGACCATGAAGAAATTTTGAGTCATGTTCAAGGGCATACTAATTTGAATTAAAAAACATGCATAAGGAAAAAAGGAATGACACTTAAATGGAATTAAAATTTGGTTTCAGAATTTCATCAAGAATATTCCATAGTCATTGAAATAATAGAACCAAAAAATACAATCCTCTCACAATAATTTTATATCAAAGTCTAAAAATCTAGTGATGTTCTCCATTTGGAGAGAAAATGTTGACTACCAGCCTATTCCATCACATGAATATCTATTGAAATATATTTTAAAATATTATTTTAAAGTAGAGAACTGATTTAAAATTTATCACCATAAGCTAACAATAATTTCATAAAATTCTTGCATGAACCATATGAAATGATCTTTAATAAAATTTTAAATGATAGTGTAGTCATATAAAATGTCACTTGAGTCCAATGAGTGTCACTTGAGATCACCCATCCCTAACTTACACCTAGACCTATATTAGGACCTCTTTCAATATTTATCAAAAAAAATTATTGGTATCACACATCCATAGACATCCATAAATTAGTCCCAAATCTTCCTCCAAGGATTCAGGCCCCTAATGCCCTAGGTTCTACCACCTAGACACTAGCATAGTTATTTGGAAACTAGAGCACCACACTAGAGACCAAGGAATTGAGCTAGTGTCCCTTGCTTAAATTCAACCCCAGTAGATATGTTTTCATTGCTAAGACACATAGGGCAAGACTAAACCTATTTCACACTCTACACAAGCACCAAATCAGTATAAATACATGATTTTAGCCTTTTATCCATTAGATGGAAATAAAATTCAAAATACACAAGTAATCTTAGAACAAGTTGAGAAAAAAATAGGTTATTGATCCATATTCTACCATAATTTTTCATGTAATCATCTACAACCACCCTAAGCTCATAATACATATGTTTCCAATCTCACGCCTCATTCAAATTACTCAAGTTTATAATTATACTAGAATTCACTTGCACTTTCACCAACACTTAGATTGGGAGAACTAAAATCAACTTGATCCCCTCTTGAGGTATTGGCATGTAGGCAACTCTTTAACATAATGGGGTGTTGAAGATGTCCATCCTACCTAGATAACTTCATACTTTTACTACTTATGCTTCTAAAATACCCTAACAACATGGATATCCATGATTTTGCATACAAAATTAGTCTAAAATAAGTCAAAGATAGTGAATCAAATTTCATCTACTCATGAACAAATCTATCAGACTCAGAGAAAGCTACTCCCATAATTTCACATCGATCCCCACATAAGGACATTAACATTGAATAATAGGACACTATCATGGTGCATTACTATCCAACGTACCATGATACTATTTAGGAGTAATTTTGACACTTAGATCCTATTATAACACCTTGATAAGTTATTTTGCTAGTTGTTAACCTCTTGATCATTTGCCTCAATCAATTTCTAGCTAAGTACTTATATGTCTGATTCATTGCTAATTTTATAAATATTATATTAAGTTAATTCTTATAAAAAATAGTGGTTATATTTAATGAATATATATTTCTTGATTTACTATACTCAAACCCTTTAACAACCTAGGATTTACATTCTATAAACCCTAAAAATTTAAATCATTTAGTGAGCTTGACTTACTTTGAATAGTTAAAAAAACCTATCCCTAGATGTTATTAGGGATTTTTTTATATTACCTATTTTTAGTGGTTATTTTAGGGTTTTTATACCTGATATATCTATCCTATCATCCCTCTTCCAATTTGCATTACCAAATTTCATGGATAAAGAAGACTATTTTTCTCCTCGTCATCTTTAAGAGGGTGATAGCTAGTTTCCCTCTAACTAGGTCCATTTTAACACTTCTAAAAGAGGTGAGGTAGCCTATAGTACTTTTTCCAATGTATATAATTCATCTAACCTTCAAACCCTTCACTTCACATATTTATACTATAGGGTGTGTGCCTACATATTCAACCAAAAGTAACTAGGGTTTGCACTTGTAAGACTCTAAGGGATCAAATTATTAGTATGATCAGATTAATTTCAAAATTTTAAAATTATAATCAACTATTGCATGAAAATATTATAGTTTTTTAAAATTAGATTACAAGACAAAATCCTCCAAGTCATACTAGTGTCAATCATGCGTATGTATCTTCACCTAGTCAATTTATGGCAAGCAATGTTATATTTCAAAATAAGAAAAAAAAAAGTGCATCTACAAATAGTTATTTGAAAATTATTCAAAGATAAAATAGAATTCCAAGAGAGATTTTAAGTCAAATTATTAAAGCTAATTTGATCAACCTACTTCATCTACATCTAGTGAGGCTATCTATATATTTTTTTGCATACCGTAAAATGCATGATCATCACATAAATTCATGTTTAGTATTGAAAAATAATATAAAACACATCATTACTAATGAAGAACCTATACAAGATAAATTAGTTAAGCAATCTGTAATGCTACAAGAAAACATTTAAAAGGGGTCAAATTTGAAAATAGTACACAATTAGTTATGAAATCATAACTCATAACAATAAAAGGTTCACAAAGCAAAATAAAGAAATAAACAATACAAAAATCACATGTAAAGTGGGTGAAGGATACAAATATACCTATCCTATTCCATCACATGAAGCTTTATTAAAATATATTGTAAAATATACTTTTAAATTAGAGAACTAATTTAAAATTTATCACCATAGGCTAACAACAATTTCATAAAATTCTTGCATGAACCATATAAAATGGTCTTTAAGAAAAGTTTAAATGATAGTGTAGTCATATAGAATGTCACTTGAGTCCAATGAGTGTCACTTGAGATCACCCATCCCTAACTTACACCTAGACCTATATTAAGACCTCTTTCAATCTTTATAATTTTTTTTTATCGGTATCACACATCCATAGACATCCATAAATTAGTTGCAAACCTTCCTCTAGGGATTCAGGCTGCTAATGCCCTAGGTTCTACCACCCAGACATTAGCATAGTTCTTCGGAAACTAGCACACTGCACTAGTGACCAAGGGTTTTGGCTAGTGTACCTTGCCTAAATATGTTAGGAACCTATGCCTTAACCTTCTCTTTGTAGTATTAGTGTAATAATTGCTATGGATGCATATGCTTTATAAGTCATCCCTTAGAGCATATTTAAATTATCTCACATACAAGGGAAGTAGTAGTTGTTAGAATAGAGTTAATATATAAGTAAGTGCTGAGGCCCAATGAAGGTATCCACAAATTTATTGTATTGAACTTGCTCAAAGGAGGTTGCCCCCTCGAAGTGGCTTGCAATCAATATAAGATTTTTGTGTTTCTGTTATTCGTAAGAGTTATTTTATTTTGCATATTTCAATTAAATCTATTGTAGGAGGCAATCTACTGGAGGAGGTTCTTCTCATCTGGTATTAGAGCACTTTCTTGGCTTTGTGGGTGGATTTGGAGAAATTTTTTTCAAAGTAAGGCTTTCTAGGAGCTGCGCCATTTCTGGCAAGAATTTTTTTCATTACAGGTTCCATCATTTTGGATTGGGTAAATACCTATCCACTTAACTATGGGAAGTGTTTGAGCATAAGCCCTAAAACTAATTATGAGGAGTGCCACAGGAACCTTGAAGTAGCTAGCCCATTGAGAGGACTTGCCAGTGAAAAGGGCAACGATCCCATCCTGATTGACTAGTTCCCACCCATGAGGTAAACCAAAATCTGTTGTTAAGGGGTAAAACCATAGCTAGAAATTCTGGAGAGTGGTACTCGATCAGACAGCTTTGGTGGCCAGAGAGAATTTTAAAAAATTCCTTTAGGTATACAAACAAAATTGGGGTCCATATCCAACTTATCAGGTTCAAAGAGAAAACAATAGCATATCCATAGTTGAGGATATTTATAACCACATAGTTGAAGACAATCTATTTCTAAAGCGGTAGTAAAAAATAGCAAAAAAAAATCAGGGCACTATTAAAAGATCCCCCGCTATTAACAACTAGTTATGGTCACCACTCATGTAGGCACAAAAATCATGTAGGAATAAATCACCACATTGAAATCTTAGGTTACAGAGTTAACTGATATGATGTGTGGCTTGAATCAATATAATAACATTTTGCTCAACAAAGTGCAGAAGGAGGAGTCTTCTTCAGAGCATCGCTCCTTTGCTTCTAACTTCTCACATGGACCTAAGCTAGACTTTCCACAGTTCAATGGTACAGATCCTATAGGATGGATATATCAAGCTGAAAAATTCTTCAACCTCCATAGTACTTATTTTAAAAACAAAGTCCCAATTATTTCCTTTCATCTGGAACAAGAAGCACTTAAGTGGTACCATTGGTATCTCAAGACAAATGATGAACCTGATTGGTCAAATTTTGCATCCTTAATTCTAGGTAGGTTTGGTCCCTTAGCATTCACGTATTTCATAGGAGTTATCACCAAATTCTATCAAATAGGTACCATTCATGAATATCATATTAAATCTAAAAAACTTAGTAATCACACTGAAGGGTTGTCAGATGACTTCTTCAAAAGCTACTTTGTTAGTGGCCTCAGAGAGCTGATCCACTCAGAGGTAAAAATGTTTCAACCTAAAAATATGATGGATGCTTTGGGTTTGGCTATGTTAGTCAAAGATAAACTCTCCACACAACGTTGACCTCCCACATTTTCACTAGTAAAGAACACAGTGAATCAACAGATAACCATAACCACACCAATCAAGCGCCTGACTGAGGTAGAGATGTGGGCTTGTAGAGAAAGGATTATGTTACAAATATGATGAGGGTCACAGGTGCATCCAATAAAAACATTACTTGCTAGATGTGGAGTCACCACCAGAGCATGATAGTGAGCCTGATATTCTAGAATTTAAGGATGCCAAAAAAACCTAGCACTGAAGAAGACCGAGTGGTTCAAGAGACTCAACCTGAGATCTCAGTGCATGCACTAGTAGGTGTCACCACTCCCCAAACCATGAAGGTCAAAGGGTGCTTCAAAAATATCCCTCTCACAATCCTCGTTGACTCTGGTAGTACTCACAATTTCATCGATCCTCGCATTGCTAAGGTGGTAGACTGCTTTGTATACCCTTGTTCTAGCTTTGAAGTCATGATTGCTAATGGGGGCACATTGCCATGTAAAGAGAAGTGTCAAAATGTGTGTACTACAATGGGTGACTGTAATTTTCACTCTAGTATGTTTTCCCTACCTTTAGGAGGGTGTGATGTGGTTTTAGGGGCACAGTGCCTTCACACATTAGGACCTATTTTATGGGACTTCTTTGAGCTTTGGATGCAATTCATAGATAAGGGTTAGAAGCACACCTTAAAATGGCTATTACTAGGATCTACTAGCATCATCAATTCTCATCACATGGAAAAACTTTTAAAGAAAGGCTCACATGGGGTCATTGCACAGCTGCATTCCATTTAACTCCAGCCCCCCACTTCTACTAACCACCCTATAGATTTACAAGCCATACTCGACAAGCATGCAACCATTTTTTTAGAACCAGTAGGTTTACCCCCTTCACACCCTAAATATCACCACATTCCTCTCCTTCCAAGAAGGATCCCAACCAACATCCGAGCCCTTAACCACCTCAATATCAAGGATAAATTCCCAATTCCTATCATCAATGAGCTTCTTGATGAGCTCCATGGGGCCAAATTCTTCTCCAAGTTGGATCTATGTTTTGGCTATCATCAAATTTGAGTGCATCCTGATGACATTCATAAGACAACCTTCCATATGCATGAAGGTCACTATGAGTTCCTTGTCATGCCATTTGGCCTTACAAATGCCCCTTCCACTTTTTAAGCACTCATGAATAAAATATTTCAGCCTTTTCTTTGTCAATTTATTTTAGTTTTCTTTGATGACATTTTGATCTATAGCCGCACATGGGTTGAGCATCTACAATTTATTGATAGGGCATTACAACTGTTAGTAGACAATTAATTATGTGCCAAGAAATCCAAGTGTTTATTAGGTCAAGATGAAGTCGACTATTTGGGGCACATTGTTTTAGCTAATTGGGTTCTCGTGGACCTAGAAAAAATTAGTGTTATGCAAAATTGGCCTCGACCAACCATCCTCAAGAGCCTTTATGGTTTCTTAGGCCTGATAGGATACTATCACAATTTCATCAAAGATTATGGAAAGATCATGGCTCCTTTGACTTCCTTATTGAAGAAGGATGCTTTCACTTGGGGTGCAATAGCTGATCAAGCATTCATCAAACTCAAACAGGCTATGTGTAGCACACCAATTTTGGTACTTTCAGGCTTCACCAAAACATTCACCATAAAAAGTGATGCTAGTGGCATTAGCTTGGGTGTTTTTCTTCTCCAAGAGGGCTGACCAATTGCCTTCACTAGTAAAGCCCTTTTTGGCTGCAATTTAGCTTTATCTACATATGAAAAGGAAATGATGGAAATTTTACATGTAGTACAAAAATGGAGACCCTACTTACTAGGAAATTATTTTTGCATCAAAACTAATCATCAAAATTTGAAATATTTCTTACAATAGTGGGTGTCATCCCTAGCTCAATAGAAGTGGGTCAACAAACTCATGGGTTATGATTATGAGATCACCTATAAGAAGGGAAAAGGCAATGTTGTGGCTGATGCTCTCTCAGAACCTTCGAGGACCAGCCTTCCCTCTCTACCATATCCATGCCCATTTTGAAATGGTTGGAATCTATCCAACAAGGGTATGGAAATGACCCCTCCTTATGCCACCTCATTCATCAATTGGCCACTAACCCCTCTATAGTATCGCATTATTCATGAGACAGTGCTTCTCTATGATACAAGGGTCATCTAGTGCTTTCCCAAAGTCCAGACCTACATCAGGCCATCTTCTATGAAATCCATGCTTCAACCTCATTAGGGCACTTAAGATTTCTCAAAACCTATGAGTGGGCACGTCGACACTTCTTTTGGAAAGGCATGAAAGCCAAAATTAAACAGATGGTGGTTGAATGTGATACCTACCAATGAAACAAAGGTGAAACCACATTGACTCCCAATTTGCTAGAGCCTTTTACGATTCCTACTAGGATTTGGATAGATATTTCAATGGATTTCATTGAGGGCCTCCCTAAATCTAGGGGAAAGACAGTGATCCTAGTCATAGTCAATCACCTCTCCAAACATAGTCATTTTTGTGCACTCAGCCACCCATACACAACCTCCATAGTCATACAAGTTTTCTTGGATCAGATCTTGTATCTTCATGGCATTCCTTCTTCAATTATCTCATATCATGATTCCATTTTCACCATCCATTTTTGGATGGAACTATTTCATCACATAGGCACAAAGTTGAGAATGAGCTCTGGGTACCACACACAAACAGATGGCTAAATAGAAATAGTCAACAAATGCTTGGAAACCTTCCTTTTTTAATTTTATTTAGAACAACAAAATCAATGGGCCAAGTGGCTTCCCATAGCTGAATGGTGGTACAATACCTCATACCACACTTCCAGCAAAATGACTCCCTATGAAATAGTTTATGGTCAAGCACCACCACCACTTCTTCCATATAATCCTGGCAACTCACCAGTTTAGGTAGTTGACACTAATCTCTAAAACTAGGATCAAATTCTCTACACATTGTGGGACAATCTCCACATGGTATAGAACTGAATGAAGTAGCAAGCTGATCAGCACCACTCTGAGCGTACCTTTTAACTTGGTGATATGGTCTTTCTTCATCTCCAGCCATACAAGTAATCATCATTGAAACGAAAAGGGTGAAAAAAGCTTGCTCTAAATTTTTATGGGCCATATAAGGTTCTCTAGAAGATTAGGTCAATTTCTTACAATTTAGAGCTTCCACCTTCCTCCCAAGTTCATCCTGTCTTTCATGTCTCTTATTTGAAGTAAGTTCTTGGATCCAACATCTGAGTTCAGATAGTTTTAAGAACACTTGATAATGAAGTTCCATCCTTCTCGAGCCATAATCAATCTTGGATAGTTGTACCCATCAACTTTGATCCTGCTCCATCACAGAGGTCTCAATCTAATGGCACAACATGCAACCAGAAGATGGAACATGGGAAACACTCTTCCATATTCAACAATAATTCCCACATCTGAAGCTTTGAGAGCAAATCTTTTTCTAAGGGGAGGGGATGTTACGAACCTGTGCTTTACCCTTCTCTTTGCAATATTAGTGTAATAATTGCTATGGATTCATATGCTTTGTAAGTCATCCCTTAGAGCATATTTGAATTATCCCACATACAAGGGAAGTAACAGTTGTTAGAATAGAGTTAGTATATAAGTGTTGAGGCCCAATGAAGGTATCCATTAATTTATTGTATTGAGCTTACTCTAAGGAGGTTGCCCCTTCGAAGTGTTCTATGATCAATATAAGCTTTCTATGTTTCTATTATTCATAAGAGTTATTTTATTTTTGCATATTTCAATTAAATCTGTTATAGGAGGTAATCTATTGCAAGAGGTTCTTCTCAAAATTCAACCCCAATAGATATTTTTTCATTACTAAGATACATAGGGTGAGACTAAACCTATTTCAAACTCTACAGAAGCACCAAATCAGTATAAATACATGATTTTATCCCTTTATCTATTAAATGGAAATCAAATTAAAAATACATAAGTAATCTTAGAATAAGTTGAGAAAAATAAAGGTTATTCATCCATATTCTGCCTTAATTTTGCATGTAATCATCTATAACCACCCTAAGCTCAGAATATATAAATTTCTAATCTCAAGCCTCATTCAAATTACTTAAGCTAACACTTATACTAGAATTCATTTTCACTTTCACCAATGATTAGATTGGGATAACTACAACTGACTTGATCCCCTCTTGAGGTATTGGTATGTAGGCAACTCTTTAACATAATGGGGTGTTGAAGATGTCCATCCTACCTAGCTAACATCACACTTTTACTAATTATGCTTCTAAAATACCCAAAAAACATGGATATCCATGATTTTGCATATAAAATTAGTCTAAAATAAGTTAGAGATAGTGAATAAAATTTCATCTACTCATGAACAAATCTATCAACCTCAGACATAACTATTCCCATAATTTCACATATATCCCTACATAAGGACATTAACATTGAAAAATAGGACACTATCATGATGTACTACTATCCAAGGTACCATGATACTATCTAGGAGGAATTTTGACACTTAGATCCTATTATGACATGTTGATCAGCTTTTGAGCTAGTTGTTAACATCTTGATCATTTATCTCAATCAATTTCCAGCTAAGTAATTATATGTGTGATTCATTGATAATTTTATAAATAGTATATAAGGTTAATTCTTATAAAAAATAGTGGTTATATTTAATGTATATATATTTCTTAATTTAATATACTCAAACCCTTTAACAACCTAGGATTTACATTCGATAACCCCTATAAAGATAAATCATTTAGTGAGCCTGACTTACTTTGAATAGTTAAAAACCCTATCCCTAAGGGATATTAGGGATTTTATTTTTTTGTTTCCTATTTTTAGTACTTATTTTAGGGTTTTTATACCTGATATATCGACCCTATCATCCCTCTTCCATGTTCAATTACCAAATTCATGGATAAAGAAGATTATTTTTCCCCTCATCATCTTTAAGAGGGTGATCGCTAGTTTCCCTCTAGCTAGGTCCATGTTTACACTCCTAAAATAGGTTAGGTGGCCTATAGTACTTTTTCCAATGTATATACTTCATCTATCTACACTTCAAACCCTTCACTTCACATATTTATACTATAGGGTGTGTGCCTACATAT
>JARHVA010008871.1:127500-137500 GCA_037957365.1 Torreya grandis | reverse complement strand
TCCTAATCTCACTTGATACCCTCCATGGGCCTATGCCACATCACTCTCCTACCACATCAATTGCATGACATATCACTAGCATGAAACATCATCTGCATTACTTGTAGACCACACCACCATGTAATAACTTCATACCACATGCTACATCATATGTATACCACATCACCCTCATGCCATATTACCATGAATAATTACTATGAATAGTGTCTATGAATAGTGACTATGAATATTGGCTTCACACCCAACAATATCCCACTTGAATTCAATATAAAGTATTTACCACACCTACACTTTCTTCTATTTTGATGCCATGCATGCCCACTATTTCCCACACAACAAGCATAGTAGAAGATTTTTTCACTATTGAATCTCCATTGTCTTGGTTGCATTTGTCAACATCTACTCCTCCATAATATATTTTTAGCATCCAAAGTGACTCCCACTTCACCAAAGACCCATCCTTATTTACGATTCCACCATGAGCCACTCACTAATCCCACTACTTGTAAGTATGTCTATTACACACCATGGCATACATGAGGCTTTCATACTCTTAATGAATGTAATAGATAGGACAACCATGTCTTCTCCTCCTCTAGGAGACTCTAGAAGACAACTTAAATACCACAAGAAGAGGGATACTCTCTTCTTTGTTTTCATGTTCATTTGCATCTTCATCAATGGTTTTATCCTACTACCTCTATCACATCCTAGTCACCCAAGCCATTACACCATTTATATTCATCATGTTGGGGCATGTAACTAACATGTTATCAATCTATAGTAGTAACATCTATTAAAACATTAGATTTCCATGAGGTACCATTATACTCTATATGCATGTCTTCTTTAGCTCGTATAGTATTCAAATCCCAAACCAACAACTCTTTACCTCAAACACATAGCCCTATAGCTATTCCATCTTGTCATAATATCACCATTTAATAAACCTATTGATCTAATATTGAACAACAATAACAAGTGCATACCACATTTTGATTGAAGTTAATAACAGGAGAGAGAAGAACCCATAGAAATCAACACCTAGCTTTGATAAATAGAAAACTACTACCCACCATGCTCAACATAGAACCTATCAATAATTCTAGGTAAGTTATCAAACTACTTAGTGCATAATTTCACCTAATATGTTTTTGATCCTGTATTCAAACTACATCCTACTATAATGCATGTTAAACCAACTAATGTGTAGAGTTACTCCATGCATTGATTTACTTGTTTCCTCACATCAGTTATATTAAGGCCATCTTGACTACTCATTTATACTACACTAAAAACACCAATCACTTCACTCAATGCATCTCTAAGTTTTTGATTGATTTAACATTCGCCTTATCCTTCTAAGAACCTCAGGTCTCACTTGATCTTCTTCGTCATCTTGAACTACATTAATAGGTATAATTTTAGGTTTCTTTGTATCTCCTCATTTCCACATTTTTTGAACATCTTAACTAACACATTATGTTAGTATGATCCCATAACATATACCCCTTATCTAGTTGAGAAGCACAATAAGGTACATGCATTTTAATTACCATCAATCTACACCCATATAGACTAGCTTGCTCCATCCTTAAGCTATAGAATTGCTTCTTCATCAAGAACACTATGTTGGTTTTGATCTATCTAGTAAAGGTTGTTCAATTTTCTTTCATTCTCCATCTACATCTCCCATAGAGTGAAATAACTTCCATAAAAAAAAATTTATATCATGGTCTCTCCACCTATAACACCCACTTGCAAAAACCAACCCAAAACCATGGCTCTAATACTACTTATTAGGATCAACACATATAGATGGCTTAGGTAATAATATCTAAAGCCTAACTATGATATCAATTATTAAGGTAAACATAATCATGGATCAAGTACCAATATCTAAAGCATATCTTGGATACCACTTGTTAGGAACCAAAACATATTCCTAAAACATGTGCAATAATTACATGTAGAATAAAAATAAGCTAAAAAAACCATAATAAGAGAGAACACATTACACAAGATATATGTGGAAACCCTTGAAAAAATATCAAAGGTAAAAATCATGGGGTAATGAAAATTCTAGACTTCATATTGCATTGGCAACACTCTCTTACAATATCTCCTCTTAGCAACTCCTTTCCAGTGATATAAACCAAGAACTCAGGTGATCCAATCTTAAAACCAAGCCTTCTAGGATCTAACCTCAAAGTTAAAACATGTGAATCCATCCAATGCTAACATTAATAGCATCCAAGGTGAGCTCTAAATCATCAACCTCCATCTCCATTAGTTGTGATAATAAGCCTCCAAGATTTAAGTCTTCAAACAAAAGAGTCAAGATAACATAACCTTGTAGGCTCTAACCATTAACCTCAAGGATCTCCATGCTTAAATACAACCATCTAGGTGAGCCAAGCTAACAACCAAGCCTTCTAGGCTCTAATCACTAAGCATTCATGATGATTACAAATAAAGCTTCTAGGTGAGCTAATATTCCAATCATTCCAAGCTCCAACTTGGGAACATGTAATCCCAAGTATTGCATGTATTCTAATAGGGAATCCATAATAGACTCAAATAGATTCAAGAATACAAAGGAAAAACATAATGATTTATATTATTTTACAATGAGAGAAGAGAGAGGGAAAAAACACATAGTGGCCCTAAAAATGTGCCATACACGAGTGGGTGAATATTGATCCTAAATACGTGTTTGTCTTTATGTGTAAAATTCCACAAAGGTAGATTCACCTTTAGTTGAGACACCTCCATGTGGCTCTAAAACCTATACCTCACTTCCATAAGTGAGTCTAAACATGAATAGTGTTCTTATTGTCTTCATCTCCAAATGTCAACAAAGTGGATGTTACACTTTAGACAAGATTCAAGCCACCCTATGTGACTCCTATAATTGCACCCCACTCACACATGTTAGGTTCATTAGTAAAAATTTTCCTTTTATCATCTTCATCTATGTGCACAAACAATTCCAAAAGATGTTCTAATCACCTTTTGAATTTCCCACACATGTGAATCATGGACAAATTAATAAATTCACCCCACACATTAACCCTTTTATTTTGCACCAAATGACAAACCCATGTGACTCACCAAGGATAAAACCCATGTCTTCTAGTAGATTGTTACACCCTAAACCTATCACACCATCTTGATCACACTTGAGACCCTCCATGGGTCTACACCACATCACTTTTGTACCACATCACCAATATGTCACATCATATGAATTACCTATAGACCACACCATCATGTGATACTTGCATACCACATACCACATCATCTACATGCCACATCACCTGCATGCCATGTCATCATGAATAGTGTCTATGAATAGTGACTATAAATATTAGATTTACACCCAACACTAATTTACACAAAATCATGTTACTATATAATTACCATAGAAATAAGAAAATCCAAATTTTATAGAAGAACACAATAGTTATAGTCCATGTTTTCATGATTTTAGTTATAGGCTATCCGATTTGATCAGTTTATGCTCAATTTTACAAATATTAAACTAAGTTTGCTTATATTGGGGGCATCATGCATGAATGATCAATCCCATTTTAATTTTATATATACATAAACATATATTATTATAACTCATTTTATAATCCATATGCATAGATATCATAATGTGGGCATGTGTGCAACACATTATTTCCACATGATCAATTTTACATTATCTCATCTCTGATGGAATGCCAAATCCATGTCATTCTATGCATTGTATACTTAAAACACCATTTACACTATGTTTCACACCAGTTTGATGCCTTATTACATTTGTACTGGTTGGAATTTTTGCATAGTCCCTAAACTAAATTCTTGAGTGCCTATGACGACTCTTGGCCATTTTATATTTTATAGTGGCCCCATCATATATTTTTACTCATATATTCATCTACTACACATGGTATGAAATGATGGAGTCATATCCTACTAAATTTTTTGATCCACCTACATTCCAATCCAAGTTATTCATAGTGTAAAATCCACTGAGTATGGGTGGGAAATAATAGAGTCAAACCTAGATTGATTTTGTGTTCCACCCATGCATGGGGATTGAATAAACCATCATCTCAATATAAGGTGTTCATTGATTTGATCAATAGTTACACACAAACCTAGTGATGTGTATTCATTGTTTCCCCCCCCCCTCTCTCTCTCTCTCTCTCTCTGTATATATATATATATATATATATATATATATATATATATATATATATATATATATATTCACTTTTTTATTTGGTTTTATATTACTTTTGTAAGTACTTATTCTTACATGTTTCATATTTAAGATACATATTCTAGCATGCTTTGTAAACTCAAACCCATATTAATGGGCTTCACCTCATAGGTAATTTTAGGTACACTTATTTTTCCTTTTTCCTAGTCATTTCACTTTATTATATTTATATAATAAACTGGGGGTAAATTTAGTCATAAATAATGTAATTTTAGTGAAATGATTGTCACTTGAGACCACCAATCCCTAAATTATCCCTAAATGTATCTTAGGGCCTCTTTCAACCCTTATCCATCTTTTTATTTTCTATCACACATCTCTAAACACCCATAAATATTTATTATATATTCTCTTAGGGATCTAAGCCCCTAGTTCCCTAGATTCTACCATATGGACACTAGCACAATTCGTTGGACACTAATGAGTTATGCTAGTGACCAAGGGACCAAGCTAGTTCCTTTTGCCTGATTTCAACTCCAACAAATATGTTTTCAATTCATAAGATAGTTGACATTGGACTAGACCTATTTCATAGTATACACATGTACCAGATCAATATTAATACATGACTTATAGCCCTTTATCCACTACATGGAAATCAATTGCAAAATACACAAACAAGATTAGAATAAGTTGTGCAAAATCAAGGTTATTGATCTTTATTATACCCTAATTCTACATGCAGTCATATACAACCACCCTAATCTTAGAATACATATATTTATATTCTCATGCCTCATTCGAATAACTCAAGTAAACACTCATAGTAGCATTAACTTGTACTTTCACTAGCACTTATATTGAGAAAACTACATTGGGTTTGATCCCATCTCAAGGTATTGGTATGTAGGAAATGCTCAACATAGTGGGATGTTGATGACATCTATCCTACCTAGATAACATAACACTTTTTCTACTTTTGCTTTTCAAATTCCCAAAAAACATGGAGATCTATGGTTTTGCATATAAAATCAGTCTAAAATAGGTCATAGATAAAAAAATTATGTTTGCTTTGCATAGGAACAAGTATGTCACACTTAGACATAATTGCTCTAAAAGGTTTACCTTAGTCCTTGAAAAAGGACATCAACACTAAATAAGACACTAGCATGATGTGTTACTATCCAAGGTATGACACTACTATCTAAGAAGAATTCTAACACTTGGATTTTGTTTATGACATGTTGACTAAAATTTGTGTTAGTTTTCATCCTCCATATCATTTTTCTTGATCATTTTATAGCTAAGTACTTATTTTTGTCATAATTTTCTATTTTTATAAATAACATATTATGTTACTTCTTATACAAATTAATGGACATATTTATTACATATGTCTCCCCTGATTTACTATACTTAGATCCTTTGACAACCTAGTATTTACATTCTATAACCCCCAAAAAGTTAAATTAGATATTATTAATTATCATGACATAAGTGAATATGAATTTTTCCATATTATAAAAAAACTCCAACTGTTACTCTATAGCTAATCATTTGTCTCATTAACTATTGGCAAGAATATTTTACACCATATTTCCCATAGTGAATTTGATTGGATTTATACTTGAACACTCATTGATACATACAAACAATAATATTATTCATTAGAGATACTATCATGTATTGAATTAGAAAGGAATTAGTCATATCAAAAATATTATCATGGTGAAAAATGGAAATAAAATGTGTCGCCATTATTTGTGTCTTCTCTAAGTTTTTTAAAATTCTTCCAAAAAAGTATACTTCATATCTATTGTTTAATTAAAGTGAACCTATTTTTTACAATCCTTTCCAAAACATCAATTTAGAAATTGATTTTTATACTAAACAAATAGTTGAAAACTAAGAAATTACAAAAAATCCTACCACCGATGGCATATTTACTTTACAATTTTTTAAAAATGAATCATTTTCAAACTGTGAAGTTTTAGATGATGACATTATTTGTCAAAACTTCAAAAAAATTGATGAACTAAAAATCTTGTTATAGCTACACCCCAAAAATGCTATTCAACTTAATGATAATCATATCCTTGGTCATCATGACCTTGATATACACCATAAATGAAATGATAGTATCATTTTATATTCTTTGAAATAAAAAAACCACTTCCTTTATAAAAATGAATTGAGAAACCTACCAAATTAATTAATCTCATTATGTAGGTCCATCCACTTCGAGTATGTTATCTACAAAACAAAAAATTGTTTTTAATATTATTATACATCCATAAAATCAACATGTCATAATGATTTCATTGAAAATGATTGTTTAGATCACTACCAATATAGGAAAATCATATCTTATCAAAAAAATAAGACTTTTGTTGAATTCACAACCAACTCACAGTAATTCACCATTAATAGTGTTCACATCATCAAGTATTGTAACATTAAATGTTAATGTTTAAACAATCCATTCAAGCCTTCACATGCATATAAAATAAATAAAACCATTGCAAGGGTAAGAATTTAAAATTTTAAAACATTATTTTAAATATATCCAATGCATTTTGATTGATTAAATTTGTTTCATACAACTTAAGATATTGACACATTCATCAACACTTGTGAGACTCCTTCCCACATCATAAAAATGATCCATTTGGTGAAATATCTATTATTCTTGTTAGTTTGGGTTATATCCCTCCATTATGTGAGATACCAATTTATGTTATAACATTATATGGTTTCACATTTTGGTAGACCTTCAACATTGTTATTACATTAAACAAAAAATATCATAAAAAATGATTCGATCCAAGCTAGTAATTTTTCAAAATATGTTGTTAAATATACAAAATGTGGAATAAAAAAATTAAATACTAGAATGTAATAATGTCTTAAACAGATAGATACTTATCTTTTGAATAAAAATGGTCTTTTCATTTATCAACTCAATTATATGCAATAAATATTGTGGCTTATACATTAAAAGGAAATGTTGATATCATTAAATATATTGATTTTATATATTAATGTAGAACAAACATAAAAACATATCTATATCCATCCATTGAGACTCAAATTTCTCTCCTATAATCATGAGAGTTCAAGCACTCCTTAAATATGTAATTTTTTATTAGAAAATGTTGATGACTATTAATCACAAAAAATTATCCTACTAAAATTAGGTATCCATACATGGTCATACTATTATGAGTGAAGTTAAACCATATTGACTTCACATTTGTATCATTTGAATCATATGAGGAAATATCGATCCACCATTTCAAGTGCTATATGAAACACTAATGTCATTTGAAATAAGCAAATCATGGGGAGAATATCTCCCATCATATCAATTCTGTTGAATAATAACACAACCATGGGATTGTCTCCCTTTTCAATACACCATTCCATCCATGAAGGATTTTAATTGACCTACTACCATTCCATTTAATATATATGTGATCTTAGGATATCATTCTACAAGCCAAGATATCATGTGAAAATCAATATGTAGGAGGCTCTTAGGACATCAATCCACTAGCCAATAGAATTATGTGTAAATTAATGTATATGTGGTCCTTAGGACATTGGCCCACTAGCTAATAAAATTATGTACATATCATTATATGTCTGGTCATATGAACATCAATCCACTAGATAGTATAATTAATATACAAATAAATATGTATGTGGCCCTTAGAACATCAATTTACCAACCAATATCTAGGTATAGAGTGAAGAGACAAAATAGTCAATACACCTAGGCCATCAGGACATCGATCCACCACCCATTCCAATGTGTAGAATAAAAAAGATAGTCAATATGTTGATGGCCCTATCCATGTCAAGTTATAAAGAGTAAGAGATAGTTGACGCATAGATGGCCCTATGTATGTTAAGGAATAAAGAGTAAGTTATAGTCAATGTATATATGTCCCTATGCATGTCAAGGCACAAAGAGTAAGTGATAGTCAATGTACAGATGGCCCCATGCATGCCAAGTCCTAAAAAGTAAGTGAAATTCAATGCATAGATATCCCCAAACATGTCAAGGTGAAGAGACTAAGAGATAATTAATAAGATATGTTTCAATCTACTTATTTTCCCTTATACTCACCATAGATGACACATATGCACATACTAACACATGAAACTAGCACAAATAAACATCATTTGATCATGCAAGTGAAAATTTTATAAAAATGAGACTAAGTAGTCTCAATAATGAAATCAAATCCAAAAAAAATTCATTAATGAATTCTATGATCATCCTTTAACTTGAAACATTCAAAGTCAATAAGAAAATAATGTTGGTTTCTAAGAAATATAAACAAAACCTTAGACAACTTAAAATAATTTTGGCAAGCAAATTTAGAAAAAATTGGATCCAAATATGATCACTATGTGGCTTGACAAACCACTTAAGGGAGAACTATAAGGTTTTTATCATGCCAAGGCAATCCTAGTCATGTTCATAAAATTGCTTATTAAGTTGATTACCTTGGCAATTTTGGTATTGTTAACAGAACTCCTTATTGAGTACCACTTTATCATGTCAAATTCATTATTGTTAAAATATACATATAGGAGGGAATTACATCATTACCACTACACAAAATGATGTCATCAACTTTATAAAATAACATGTAGGATGGTGCTACACTACTAACATTACATAAAATGGTGTAGTTAGGTTTATGAATTTAGGATATGCTATACTTTTGAATATTTATAGGTCATACTTATGAATTATTTACATTTATCACCCACAAAAGTGTGATGTGTCTTGTAAATAAGGTCTTGCCAACCTTAACATGAGATTTAGATTAATTGCACCTACTATTAAGTCTCACATGTATGTGCAGACATAGTATTTATGGAAAGAGAGATTTAGTGTTATCATTTCAAGATAATTTCACCTCCATAGTTTTCAATTTTGATTCCTAATGATAAACAATGTTATAAAAGTGCTCAAGGTAGTTTGCAATTCTAGATATCAAAATTAACAAGTTCTCATTATGAGAAATTTTAGTAATACCAGATGTATTCATTCCATTTTAATTCCACATAAATTCATTGTAATTAATCATTATTATCATCTCTTCAAGCTCTCAATATTGATTATAAGTTTAGATATAATTATTGATTAATTTTATCATGCTAATATCAAGAATGCATGAGGTTACCTTATTCCATTGCATATGATTCCTATCTAGGGAGATCATTTCATAACCATTTGACATGCACCCATAAATAGCATCACATGTTAGGCTATGCTCATATTTTCACAATAAGGCAATTATCAATATAAAACTATTCAAATATAACATGTTAGGTCTTAAGAATTTAAACATGGATTTCCACTAGGTACATAATTTGGGGATCCTGGTGACACCTAAATTTAGGGTTTTCCATTCCTTCCTTTTGTGACATATTTTATACACAAATCAAGTTTAATAAATTTAGTGAGAAACATGCATCATATTTAATTTACACAAATCATGACGAAACAAATTTAGAAACATGATGAACTCATATAAAATATCCCTAAAGCTCCCAGAGTTTAAACTGAACTATGATACCAAAATGTCATGCCCATTTTTTTTTAAAAGGCATCCAACACACAACCATTTAATAATAACTAAACCACCAATCATGGATAGATACTAGAATCTAATCCATTCACAACAAGAATATTGTAATTATCAAAAGGCTCATATAGGCATAAGCCAATAATTTGGAAGCCCACAGTTATAATCCATTTGA
>JARHVA010008871.1:87500-122500 GCA_037957365.1 Torreya grandis | reverse complement strand
CCTTCATAATGGGTGATCTTTTATTAGTCCATAATAGCACATGTTGTCTCATACAAAGTCCTAAAATTGATTTTAAGATCAACCCAATGATTCCCATTGGTTCTAGGTAATGACTAATTAATGGATAGGTGTGTAAGATACTATCAGATAATTTAGATATTGGTCTACATTATCTTGTGCATTAAAGATAATGAGCACAAAGTGAGAGGATTATTCCTAAATAAATTAGCATATAATTGAAAATACATGAAATAAACTATGAAAATTAGAAATATATTAACTAAAATAAGTAGAACTAAATTACAATGGTTGAATTGTAGAATCACTAGTCTCTTCAAGGGGGAAACCTCCTTTGAGCAAGCTCAATACAATAAATTTCTGGATGCCTTCATTGGCCTCAACACTTACTCATATACTAAGTATAATCTAAGAAACTACTACTTCCCATAAATATGGGATAAAACAAAATGCTCATAAGATGACTTACAAATCATATGCATCCATAACAACTATTATACTAATAAAGTAAAGAGAAGGGGTAGCATGAGTTCCTAACATCCCCTCCCTCTTATAAAAATATTTATCCTCAAAGCTTTAGATGTGTGAATTGGTGTTGAATCTAAAATAGTGATTCCCATGTGGCATCCTCTAGTTACATTCCATGCCACTAAATTAAAAACTCTATGGTGTAATAGGAGGAAAAAATTTAGCATGTGTTCTTATCTAGGATTGCCTCTAGATCAATAAGAATGGATCCTTCATTATCAAGATTTGATAAAATAGTTTGCAGTATGATGTTTGTGCCAAGAACATTTTATAGATAAGAGACATGAAATATTGGGTGAACTTGGTAAGAAGGTGGGAAATCCAACTTAAAGTCAACTGATCCAATCTTATGGAAAACCTTATAGGTCCCATAGAACCTGGGAGCCAGCTTATGATGCCCTATGAGTTTTATGGAGGATTGATTGTATTGCTATAGGGAAAGATAAATAATATAACTTACTTAAGAAGGGCACTCAGAATGGTGTTGATCAATCTTTTATTTCATTAAATTTTGTGCCATATGAAGATTATCCTATAGGGTGTTGAGGATTTAATCTCATGTTTGAATAATTGTGTCGACTACTTGAACTGATGAACTATTGAGGGTGTAAAAAAGGATCACTAGTGGTTTTTAACCATAGAATGATTCATATGGAGTCATTTTAGTTGAAGTGTGGTAGGAGGTATTGTACCACCATTAGGTAAGGGGGAGTTGTTATGCCTATTTTTTGACACCCCCTCAACCTTTCCAAAATTAATGTTATTTTTGCCATAGAGATGACACAATTATGTAGTTTAAAACTATACCAGAGACCCAATCAATTAATAGTATATTTGGATGCATATGTTTGATTATGGATTGATAATGATTGGTTGGTAAATTTGTGTTTATATTTTAAGTGGTTTTGAAAAGCATGTGTATAAATGAATAAAATGTGCATATATATTTTTGAATGTGATTGGTTATCTTATTTTTTAGTCATAATCAGGTCATGAGATAGTATTTTAGTTGGGAATGATTTCAAATTTAGAATTTCATATATCTGATATAATATGTCTAGTGATCTCAATAAATATGGATTATCATGACAATTTTAGGAATGAATTTTTTGATTTGATAGTTTGAAGAAGTTTGTGATGATTTTTTTATTTTCATTAATACACATGGATGATGAGATTATTGGATTATAATACATAGTGATGGTATATAGATAATTATTGTAGTTTGAAGGTACTATATTTGAAGAATCAATGCATTTATTTATTGAAAGACCATTATGAAGATATAGATCCAATCAAAGGCTCATTTTTGTTTACTCCTTGTGATATAATGGACATTAAAAACATTGATGTATTTAAGTTTATTTGATAATGTTTATAAAGAGTCCAAGTTATATATTATCTAGCCTAAGGTATTATTAATTTTCACTAATGATCTTGTGACTTATGCATAGTCTAAGATCATTATTCTAAGGTTTTGTAGTTCTAAGGACCTATTTGGAATCCTAAGTCTGAGCCATTATTGATTCAAAGATTCCAGTAATTGTTTAAGTCCTTTTTTTTAAACATAAGTCTCGACATGGTTATTGTTTTCATTTTGATATGGTCTCATGATATGGCAATTGTTTAATATCATAAACTAGGCAATTCTTGATGACCATTCACGATATAGTGAGTTGGAATAAGCATTTAATACAAAGTAATTTTTTTATGCTTCGAGATCATCATGGGAGACTTGGTAGTAAGGTAGAGTTAATGCACATCTTGTCTACCTTAAATGATGTAAGTTGGCAATGTTTTAGTATGAAGAGTTAGTAATTGTTAAATTTGATCATGTCGATAATAAAGTTATAAAAGTTGCTAAGTATGTCCTTTGTAAACATGAACCAATAAGAAGTAAACATCTAGTCGAGTTGGTTACAATAAAGTGTGGAGGAAATAAGTAGGTTAATTTTCATAGTTTTTAATCATTTTGGAAATCTTGAATATGGAAGCGAAGCTATGACAAGGTGATTTTTGAGTTGTAAAGAAGATTTATCAAAGATTTTAGGTGAAAATATTTCAAAGTGAATTTCTACATATGTTTCATATAGTTTAAAATGAATTTGAAAAATATTCATTGTGATTTTAGATGAAGCTTGCAATTGTAGAAAGAAATAAGTTTTGGTTTGAGTTCTAGTTTGCATGAATATTTATTAAAGGATTGAGTTATTTTTTAGTAGTCTACTTTAATTCATGGTGAAAAGATGAGCTTTTCTTATAAATGGATTATGATGGTTTTCATGTGCTTTAAAGTTTAGAAAGGTTAATGGTTTAATCTATGCATGGATATTTGAAATAATAAATGATGTTTTGGTCTTCAAAATTTGTTCATGCATGAATATGGGTGATAAGATATTTATGGTTTTCAATATGTTATGGGTCTTTAAAGGAATATAAATCTTGATTTTGAAGCAAAGCCAAGTTTTCTTATATTTTATTAAGATTCTAGATTCGATGGGTTCTTTGAAGTTTTGAAAGAAAACCCTACATAAATGACTCTTTAAATATCCATTTATTGTTTTGACAAATTCATTATTTTCACAAATATTTTATGGTTTTCATAAATGATTCCAAAAGGGTTTTGTTTGTATGTATGCTCTAGTGAATATATTAAAGGATGCAAATGTTTTTCTCAACCCCTAATTTGGAAAATAAATGATGTATTTATCTTTAAATATATGGGATTTAATTTTTTTTGAGACTTCACTTTTTCAATTCTATTTTTTATATTCTATAAACATCTAAAAAATAGTATAGTTATAAACATCTATGATTAATTTTTTTTATGGATCTCCATTTTATAAATAAAATTTATTCATCTTTTATGTATATTTGAAGTATTTGATAGGTTATTATACATACATGCCAGTTTCAATTTCAGAGAAGTTTCTATACATATTGTGAAGTTGAGATATGATAGGGTTTGATATAACATGAATGTGTCCATACTCTGAGATATTTATGTATCAAATATTACTCCTATTTGTCATGATTATCTTAGAAGGGTTTAAAGAATTTTGGTTATAGTAGAGACAATTTCTATTTGTTTGTTTATAATATTTTTAGATTATTGCATACAAAAAAGATTGGAGCAAATACGGTCAACCAAAGTGTACAAAAATATATCAAGAAGTTGTTAATTATATAAATATGATAGTCGTGAGGTCATGAGTTTTATCTATCATTTTTTAGTTTCAAGTGTAGGTTTTAAGAGTTTAGATTAAAAATGAGATTTCTATTGAAACTATATCTTAGTATTAAGGTTTTTGGTTTTATCTTGAAATTGGATATTGAAGTTATAGTTCCTTGAAGAACTCAGATTGTCTCTTAGTTGAATTTATGATGAAATTTATATTTTGAACAAGTATTTCTATGATGGAATTAGTTTTGGTTTGATTTACAAGTATTGAGCAAGATTTTGTTATAATTTTCACCAAGGTTTCATTTCAAGTTCAATTCAATTTAAATTTCAAATAACTTGATACATCGAAGATGGAAATTTCATTTAAATAGACCAGGATATGATTAAAATAAAATAATGATGTTATAATTTTATTTCTAAAGTTTCAATTAATAAGATGATTGGGACATAGTGATATTAGATACATGGATACACTGAATCAATCTAGTTCAGAGTTTTGATATATGATTATGATTAGACATTCAACTCTATTTTTATTTTGAATGGACTTTTTTTAATTTTTAGTCATAAATATTGAGTATTTTAAGATTATTAAAATGTTTAGATGGAATCAGCCTGGGTAAGCTAAGAGAAATGGTGATAGAGGTTGGGGACATAGTTATTATAGTAATATTAATCAACATAATTTTAATAGGAATGGCCCTAGGGGTAATTTTTATGCCAGAAGATTTGGTACCATATTCTATATAGGTACTAGGATGTCCATCCATTTCAATGCCACATATTATCAATTTTTGAATGTCTTAAATAATTTACATTTAAATCCAGTCAATAGGGGCAATAGGGGAAACATAGGTTTTTATAGATGTAGCTTTGGTAATAGAACTTCCTCACAAAGTAGTTATTCCCACCATTTGTAAAATAACCCACAACATTTACTAATTCAACCTTCCAATTTTGAAAGAAGTGAACCTGTTGTTGATCCTCTTCCTATCAATCAGGCTAGCCAACTTGAAATTAAGATAGTTCATACCAAAAATTATGTGAATCTGGTAATTCCTTCAGTTTTAGGGGAACCTTCACCTTCTCATAGAAAACCTACATTGAAATTTAAGAAATTAGGTCTAGCATCTTCCCATAGTGAGCTTGTCATAGGATCTAAAAGGTTGAGTCTAAGAAAACATGGTTATGCTAGTAGGAGATGCATAATGGATATTCCACCTTCCACTATAGAGAAAAGAGTAGATAGTCAAACTAAAATTGATACTCCTATGGAGGTCAAAATTCTAAAGAGGATCAAGTTAGAAATTGATGATAGTACAAGTAACTCTAGAACAATGTTGGTGTATTTTCCTACAACAGAAATGAATTATAATATGTATGTTAATGCACAAGACAAACCAGTGATTGAAGTGTTTTTAGATTTAGAGGATTATTGGACCTATAGGGGATAAACTTTGTGTTTAGCTAAAGTATTTACATAATAGAACTTTATACTTTTAGTGTGATACTTTACATCAAATTTTGGTATTTTTGATGATAATATTTTTAGAAGTACAACAAACTTATATATATATATATATATATATATATATATATATATATATAAAAGAGTTAACTTTAGACATGCATTTCGGTTTAATATAAATAGAATTTTATTAATCTTTGACTTATCTATTTATTGATTGATATATGCATTCAATTTATTATTAATTGATGAGGGTCCTCACCCGTTAAGATTAACCCCTGGACTATATTTAAAAAATCTTGATCAATTAAAACTTTTTAAGTCTCAAGTAAATATATCCTTAACTAATAATTATGTATGATTAATTGACTTTTTAAAGTCAATTAGTTAACATAAACTAATATCTAACTAATTTTGAACTAAGTTTGGAACATACAAAAAGATCAAGGATTCATTTGAATATAAAATGATATCACAGGTATTGAAGACTTATACATTTTGTGAAGTTAATCATTCATCTCTCTTCTTTTTATGCAACTTCTCTGAGATAGTATGACTTTTGTTGATAGATCTAATGGTACTTTATTTGACGGTTGAGTAATTACTTAGGCAACACAGATATATCCAGTTTTATTATCACTTATTATAGATTATCTAAAGATTGCTACATTTAACATATTTTGATGATTATTATTTTCAATTTTATACATATATTCTAAGTATTTAACCTAAATAATGATAAACATTTTGATATTTTATGATATTTCATTGATATATTTTGATTGTAAAGTTGTCACTCAAGTTATTGTAAAGAAAGATGTTTTTCTCAATAAAATCTATCTTTTCTGCTAGGACGACACTCCTTTGAGACTCGTACATTTTATTTTACTTTATATTGATTCTAATTTTAATATAATTTTATATTTTAGATTTTCTTAGTCTAAGTTTCTATTTCTATTTATTAATTTTAGATTTATCTTTATCTGTTTAATTTTCTAGTTCACTTATGCTTTTCTTCAGTTAATTTTTTAGATTAATACCTTGTTCTCTTTTTAAGATTAGATAGTATAAATATGTTGCTTCTTTAATTAGTTCTTTTCTTATATTTATGTTATAGATTTTAAGTTCTTTAGTTGTTAATCCTAGTCTTATATTACATTCTAAACCTGTATACATTTTAAATTATAACCTTATTTATTTTTTAGTTTAGACTTGCTACTTATTTATTAAATAGTTGATTTATAGATAGATTAATTTTTGTTTAGGTTTCATATTAGATTAATTTATTTTATCTCTTTATTTATTTTTTATTTTCTTATTTTAGGTTGTTTGTTACTTAGTTGTTTGAGTAGTTTATTGTCTTATCGCTGATATAGCTATTTTATGTTCACTTTTCTTCTAGTTAGTTTGTTAACTATTGTTTGTTGTGTCACTCTTTTATTTGTTTACATAATTGAATTTATTTTATCTTATCTCAATTTTTATTCTTATATTTTTGGTTTTTTTTTAGGTTAACTTGAATTTTATTACAACAAGAAGCAAGATATTATTTAGAATATACATATATTTACTAAATCAAATTTATATTCTTCAAGAAATTATCTAATTCATATGTTTTCTCTGTCGGATATAAAAGATTACAAATTCTTAACTAAACTAATTCATCATTTGAGAAAGCGTATTTCTGATTGTTATAGTGGAATATGTTATATTTGATGACTTATTGATTATTTCTTAAAACTTATAAAAACCTCTCACATATTTAAAATTGCAATTGAACCTTTAGAGCTTCATGATTAGACACGTATGATTCTAATTTGACCTTTGTGATAGGTGAAAGGGTTGATTCATTGATGGTAAAAAAAATTCATCAACAAATTTGGTGACTCCGCTAGATATATCATTGAAAAATCTGATTTTTTTTTATGTTTTTGTTTTATTCTTGCTCATGGTACTTGAAGGACAAAAACCTCATATTATTCAACCTAAGATAGATATTAAGGATGATCAAGTTGATGTTGCTTTTAATATAATATGTTATGCATGGTATAATCATCCTAAAAAAAATATTCAAGTCATTCAAGTCATAAACCAAGAAGAAGAGATTGATAATTTTGATATTAATTGGTATTCTAATCTTAAATGTAAAACTCAAAGAGATATTCTTAATTCAAATAGAATAATTTGAGAAGATAGAGCTAGAGTCTTAGCTACTAATCCTAGGCCTAGAACTAATTTTCTCTTTTACTTTTTTATATTTGATGATTTTGTTTTGCCTTCTAAAACTATTATTACAAATTTAAAATTAAATCAAGTAGATCAGGTTTATAATAATCAATCTACTCGAGTATAAATTATTGAGACTTCCAATGGGAGAACAAATAGAAGTAAAATAAAGACTACAGGATCTGATTCACAGGTTGCAAAATAATAGAGAGTTAGATGATCTCACTGAACATGAATATGAATAAAAATTTCAAGTAGAATGGAAAATAACTATAACACCATAGATTTATACTAATCTAATTAATGTTTGAAACCATCCTAGTAAGTTTCCTTCTCTTAAAAGATTGAATGTACCAAAAAAAATCTATGTTGCTAGAGAATCTTTTGAAGATCACTTATAAGATTTTAGATTAGTGTGTACTACTCTTGGAATAACTAATAAAAATATTTATTTAATAATTTTTTCTCAAACACTTCAAGTAAAAACTTACCATGCATTCATTAATCTACCTACCAAGGTTATTGATATTTGGAGAGATGTTGAAGATTGGCTGGAGTTTTTATTTGAAAAAACTAAAGAATATTTTGATTAATTTAATGATATTGTGAATTTTTCTATTGATCCAGGTGATACCATTTACCATTTCATTTATAGGTTCACTGAGCTACATGAAAATATCACACAATCTTAGACCCTCAAAACATTTATCTAAACTTTATCTTGATAATGCTTTACCTTTAAAATATAAAATAGATTTAAAAGATAAAGATATTATAGAATATGTTGAAACTATAATATTTTATATTGAATATAAAAAGAATCTTAAATAAATAAGATTTAAAGATAGGTCTTCCAAATACTTAAATTCAGATAATTTAGAAATTCTAAAGGCCATACAAAGTCTAGGTAATGATTTGGTCGCTATTAAAAGACAACTAAATGATAAACCTTCTTCCTTAAATATAAATAATAAAGATAAAAATGATGATATTGTTTATTACTATAATATTTGTGAACTATATCATAATCTAGATTCATGTCTTTTTGTTCTTAAGTTTAAAAAAAAAATTAGAAAAGGATTCAATATCTAAAGATGTAGTATACAATATAAACACTCTTGATGATCCATTAGAAAATAAGAATGAATATCTTATAAATACTAGAAATAAGGATTATATTTCTTTTCAAAATAATAAAACAAAAAATGATAAAACTTCCTCAGATGATAAAGGAAAAATAGTTTAGAATAATGCTAACAATCCAACTAATAATTCTACTTAGAATAGTATTTTCTCAATTGGTTACAACAGTAGTTAGTATCAACATTACAAGCCTAAAATTTTTACACAAACTAATGCTAAAACTTATAACATAGTTGATGATTGGTCAATAATTAAATCTGGATTCTCTTTACTACAAGTAATTACTCTTCTAGATTAGCTTGATAAGATTAATGAGACTATTAAGAATCCTAAAATTGATGTAGGATTACAAAGAAAAGACAATAATGAACACATTTATGCTCAAATTTATGATCTGTCAGTTGATTACATTTATCTTTTTTATATTATGATTAAGACTGCTAAGAATATAATTCATAATTATATTTTGAATATAGGTGCCTCAAAGAATATTAAGTAGATCAGTTATGTATATCTTATGAAATGAATAATTTAGAAAATTTACTAGCTTCGATTCAAGATAAATTAAGAGTTGTGGTAAGTTTCATGACATAGTCATTAAACATACACAAGTTGAAAGAATTAGATGTATGACTAATGTTCAAGTGTTAGATATTACTAGTAATTATGCAATGTTATTAAGAAGAGATAGGTCTAAATAAATATTTTGTTGGGAAAGATATAACATGAATTCTTGTTAACAATAAAATTTATTTCATAAAAAGAGAAGATTGGTCTGGTACACCTATTGAGCCACATTCTTCTTCAAATATTTCTTATGTTGAAATTAAAATTAGGACATATAAATTGCTAAATTTAGATGAACCAAAAAATTAGTATGAATAATTATTCAAAAACAACATTTTATGGTCAATTTACTTTGATAGAACTTATTCTCAACAAGGTAATGGTGCTAAGATTCACTTAATTTCTCTTATAAGTAAATTTTTTTAATGCCCTCAAACTGTAATTTGAAAATAAAAATAATATATCAAAATTTGAAACATTATGTTTAGAATTAGAAAAGACCATAGAACTTTACATTAGGCATTTATAAGTCTTTGAGGATTCATAATTATTTGTTAGACAAGTTTGTAATATTTATGAGACTAATCAAATTCATATACACCATTACATGCAAAAATTTTAATCATTACTTGAAATATTTTAAGCTTTTAAAATCACGTATATTCTTAGAGAATATAATGTTAGAGCTGATAAACTTATTATTTTTGTAGCTAATCCAAATTTGAGTGAGATTGAACCTACTAAAAAATTCTCTTTAGCTAAAATTTTTTATCTTCAAATTACTAATTTAAATGATAGTTGGCTTTGTTTAGTTGTGATGAACATATAATTTTTTTTTATTAAATTCAATTATTTTGATCACGATGATTATGTACTAAATTATGGAGATTATTTGAAATTAAGTATTAAAAAATTACTTGATAATTTGTTGATTTTAGAATCTATGTTCACACCCAATGATCAGCCTAAAATTTATAGAATGGAAAAACCATGAAGAAGAATCATAGGTGAGACCATTTCTATCAATTTAAGCACTAAAGAGGTTCTAAAGTATGTTTATTTAAGAATTTAGGTTACTGTAAGTGAGAAGGTTAAATTCTTTAAGTTATTTAAAGAATTCATTGATATTTTTTTTTGGTCATATAAAGATCTTAAAGGTTATAGTACTAAAATTATTAGACGTGGCATACTTATTAAGCCTGGTATCAAACTTGTTAGATAAAAAATATGAAGAATCAACTCTTTGTTAGAAGACACCATTAATAAAGAGATGGATAAGATGATTGATATTGGTATCATTTTTCCCATAATATATTCGGAATGGGTAGCTAATCTAGTTCCAACTAGAAATAAAAATGATAACATTAGAAAATGTGTTGATTTTAGAGATCTAAATAAATCTAGTGTTAAATACAATTTTCTTCTACCAAGTATAGATAAAATTTTATAGTAGATTGTAGGATTGGAAATGATGTCTTTATTGGATAGATTTTTTGGATATAATCAAATTTTAGTAAATCCTAAAGATAGACATAAAACTACTTTTAATACTTGTAGAGGTACTTTTGCATATAATAAAATGCCTTTTAGATTAATGAATGTAGGAGCTACTTTATAGAGAGTTATGCATGTTATTTTTGATGATTTTATTGGTATTGTTATTCAAGTTTATTTATATGATCTCACCATGCATTATATATATATATATATATATATATAGTAAATATGACATTTCTTTCAATCAAAAGAAATCAATTTTTAGTGTTATAGAGGGTAAGTTGTTAGGATACATTATCTTAAAATATGTTATTTATATTGATCTCAAACATGTTAAAGTAATTAAAGAACTACCTCCTCCTAAAGATCTATGTAGTTTGAGGTCTTTCTTTGGTAAGATAAATTTTGATAGAAAATTTATTTCATATTTTACTATTAAGTCTAATCCATTACAATTATTACTTAAGAGAGATAAAATATTTAATGGGATGAAGGTGTTGAGTTAGCTTTTAATTATGTTAAGAATTTCATTGTAAGTGTTCATTGTCTTGCTAAACCTGATTTGAAGAAAGCATTCATTTTATATGTTAATACTACAAAAAAAATTATTGTAGTTGTATAACTCAAAAATTTGAAAATAATGAATAAAAACCAATTGGTTATATGAGCCAAGTTTCAAAAGATGTAGAAATTATGTATTCCCTTACTGAGAAATTTATTTTTTCATTTGTTCCCTCTTTGATTAAATTTTGATATTTATTTGTGAGAAATAAAGTTTTTATATGATCTAATGTCCCTATTTTATCGTATCTTTTAAAACAACCAACCAATCAATGAAGGCTTACTAAGTAGATTTTATGCATTCAAGAGTTTGATCTTAAATTTGAAACTTCTAAGATAATTAAAGGTAATGAATTAGTAAAACACTTAGTTAAAAATGCTTCTTGAGATAGTAATGCTTTAGTTTTATCAGTTGATGAAAATTTAAATATAAAATCACATTTAAATACCATCAAGAATGCTAAGTTTTTTAAAAATTTTAAGTTTGGTCTTGGAATGAATGAATAGGACTAATTGTTGACTAAAGATGATTGGTATCATGACGTAGTTTATTATTTTCAAAATCAGGCATGTCTTAATAAATTAGATAAAAATCAAGGACATTCTTTAATATTAAAATCCTTAAATTTATATTTGTTAGAGAACCTTTAATTTTATCACAATATATATGGAGTTTTGTTGAGATGTCTTACATATTATCCAACACAAAAGGTTCTTAGAGGTTGTCATGAAGAAAATTGTGGTAGACATTATGTTACAAAAATAACTACTTATAATATTTTAATAGCAATTTATTATAGGCCTACTCTATTTCAAGGTGTTTATAAGTTAGTTCATTCTTGCATACCTTGTCAATTATTTGTTGGAAGAGATAAACTATCTACAATGCCTTTAAACCCTATTATTCTTAAAAAGCTTTTTATAAAATGGGGCATTGACTTTATTTCAAATTTCACCCACCTTCATATATATATATATTAATAGCGATAGATTATTTCACTAAGTGGTCTGAAGTCAGATGCACTTAAGAGTTTTGTAATAGGTGAAGTGATCTATTTCTTAGAAAATCAGATTTTTTTTTATAGATTTGGAGTTCTTTATGAAATTAATTTAGACAATAGACCTCAGTTTGTTTCAAATGAATTTATAAATTTTTAAAGAAAATACTCTATTATTTCTAGTGATTCATCTAAGTATTATGCTCAATTAAATAGACAAGTTGAGTCCACAAATTAAAAAAAATGATTTTATTTATGAATAAATTAGTTTGTGATGATACAAAAAGCTAGCACTTAAATTTTTTGAAGCTTTATAGGCTGATAAGACTATTGTTAAGATAACAACTAGTTATTCACTTTTTATTTTATTATATGTATTTGAGGCTACCTTGCCAATAGAGTTTTAAATTTCTTTAGCTATAATTGTTTTACAATATGTAGCTAAATATACAAATTTAATTATATAAATATTGCATGATTTAACAAGTCTTGACAAATCTAAAGTAACAATTTTACAAAAATTAGAAAGAGCTAAAGACAAATTAAAGAAGTTTTTTGACAAAAGGGTTTTTAACAAAAAAATTAAAGTTGGTGATCTAGTCTTATATTGGGATAAAGCCCAGAAAGATCCAAGAAAACACCACAAGTTTAATTTATTATATCTTGGACCTTATAGAATCACCATAATTCTTAAAAATATTGTTTTTTTATTTAAAATATCTTGAAAGAAATTGGTTGTGTTACTCAGTTAACATCCATCATATGAATTTATTTCATGATTAGCTTCATTTATATTATTATTTTTATTGTAGCTCGTTCTTTCTTTTCTTTGCTTTTTTTTCCTATTTTGTACTTTTGATATTTTATCTTGATTTACTTTCACTTTTGGAATAGATCAATGAAGGTTGTAAATGGAAAAGTGTCACATTGTGAAGGAAGAGTACAAGGAAGCTGTAAATTTGCTATAAGTGTCAATTATTTTTTAAAGTTACTCTTAAAAATTTATCTTTTATAATAAATGAATAATATATGTTAAGTTGTATTTGGTTGTTAAAGTGTTACTTTATTTTTAAATTTTATACCAAGGCATTTATATTAGATTATACATCTAGCCCAAGCTTTCCTATTATATCATTCACTTTTTTATGCCATGCTAGCGAAATAATTCATCCCTTGTTAAAATTCATTATTTAAGGAGTTCGCATTTAGCTTATTGGGAAATGATTTACCTAGATCACACTCTCAAGATTATGTCTTTATGAATAGGTAGTTTGTCACTACTCAATTTTATTACTCAAAATTGACTAGTAAGGTCACTAGTGCTATGCCTAATTTTTCACACCCCCTTAACTTTTCAAAAAATAATATTATTTTTATCATAGAGATGACTCAGTCATGAAGTTTAAAACTATGTCAGGGACTTGGTCAATTAATATTATATTTGGATGCATATGTTCGATTATAGATTCATAATGATTGGTTGGTAAATTTATGTTTATATTTTAAGTGGTTTCAAAAATCATGGTGGCTAAATGAATAAAATGTGCATATATATATATCTGTGAATGTGATTAGTTATCTTATTATTTAGTCATAATTAGGTCATGAGATAACATTTCAATTGGAAATGATTTTAAATTTAGAATTGCATATAATTGATATAATATGTCTACTGATCTGACTAAATATGGATTATCATGATAATTTCAGGAATGGATTTTTAGATTTAAGAGTTTGAACAAGTTTATGATGATTCTTTGATATTTCTTTATATACATGAATGATGTGATTGTTAGTTAAAAAAATATAGTGATGGTATATAAATGATTATTACAATTTGAAAGCATTATATTTGAAGAATCAATGCGTTTATTTATTGAAAGACCTTTATGAAGATACAAATCCAATTAAAGGATAACTTTTGTTTACTAGTTGCATTATAATAGACATTCAAAACAATGATGTATTTAAGTTTATTTGATAATGTTGTTAAAGAGTCCAAGTTATATATTATCTATCCTAAGGTATTATTCATTTTATCTAATGATCTTGTTACTTATGCATAGTCTAAGATCATTGTTCTAATGTTTCATAGTTATAAGGACCTATTTGACATCCAAAGTCTAAGCCATTATTGATTAAAATATCCTAGTAATTATTTAAGTCCTTGTTTTCAAAACACATGTTTTGACATGTTTATTATTTTCCTTTTGATATGGTTTCATGATGTGGCAATTGTTTAACATCATAAAATGGGCAATTCTTGATGACCCATCATGGCATGGTGAGTTAGAATAACCATTTAATGTGAAGCACATTTCTTATGTTTTGAGATTGTCATGGGAGATTTTGTAGTAAGGTAGATCTAATGTAAACCATATCTACCTTGAATGGTGGAAGTTGGCAATGGTTTCATACGAAGAGCTGGTAATGGTTAAATATGATCATCCTGATAAGGAAGTTAGAAAAGTTACTAAGTGTGTCCTTGGTAAATGCAAGCCAATAAGAAGCAAACATCTAGCCGAATTAGTTACGGTGGAGGGTGGAAGAAATAAGTAGGTTAATTTTCAGAGTTTTTTGTCATTTTGAAAAGCTTGGGTCTAGAAGTGAAGCTCTGAAAAGGTGATTTTCGAGTTGTAAAGAAGATTTATTAAGGATTTTGGGTGGAAATATTTCAAAGTGCATTGTTAGGTATGTTTCATATACTTTAAAACAAATTTGAAAAATATTCATGGTGATTTTGGATGAAGCTTGCAATTGTAGAAAGAAATAAGTTTTGGTTTGCATGAATATTTCTTAAATAATTGAGTTATTTTTTAGTAGTCTACTTTGATTCATGGTGAAAGGATGAGATTTTGGTATAAATGGACTGTGACGGTCTACATGTGATTTAATGTTTAGAAAGGTTAATGGTTTAATCTGTGCATGTGTATTTGAAATAATAAATGATGTTTCAGTCTTGAAAATTATTTCATGCATGAATATGGATGATAAGCTATTTATGGTTTTGGATATGTTCTAGGTATTTATAAGAATATAAAGCTCAAGTTTGAAACAAATCTAGGTTTTTTAATATTTTATTAAGATTCTAGATTCAATGGGTTCTTTGAAGTTTTAAAATAAAATCTTGCATGAATGATTTTGTAGATATCCATTTATGGTTTTGACAGATTCATTGTTTGCATGAATATTTGATGGCTTTCAAAAATGATTCCAAAAGGGTTTTTTTATGTATGCATGCTCTAGTGAATATCTTAAAGGTTGTGAATTTTGTTCTCAAACCTTAATTTGGAAAATCATTGATGTATTTATCTTAAAATGTATGTGATTTCTTTTTTTTAAGACTTAACTTTTTCAAATGTATTATTGATATTATATAAACATATAAAAAATAGTATATTTATAAACATCTATGATTAAAATTTTTTGTATAGATCTGAGTTTTATAAATAAATTATGTTCATCTTTTGTGATATTTGGAGGATTTGATAGGTTATTATGCATACATGTTAGTTTCAATTTCAATGATGTTTGCATGCATATTGTGAAGTTGAGATATGACAGAGTTTGATATAACATGAATGTATCCATTCTCTATGATATTTATGAATTAGACGTTACTCTTGTTTATCGTGATTATCTTAGAAGGGTTTAAAAAATTTGGTTGTAGTAGAGACAATTTTTTTTTGTTTGTTTATAATATTTTGAGATGATTTCATATAGAAAAGAGTATACAAAAACATATCAATAAGTTGTTAAGTATATAAATATGATTGTCTTGAGGTCAGGATTTTTATCTATTGGGTTTCAATTGTAATGTGGTTTTAAGAGTTTAGATTAAAAATCAGATTTATATTGAAACTATATCTTAGTATTGAGGTTTTCTATTTTTTCTTGAAATTGGATATTGAAGTTATAGTTTATTGAAGAAATATGGTTGTCTCTTAGTTGAATTTGTGATGAATTTTATATTTTGAACAAGTATTTCAATGACAAAATTATTTTTGTTTTGATTTACAAGTTTTGAGAAAGAGTTTGTTATAAGTTTCATTAGGGTTTCATTTGAAGTTTGATTCAGTTTAAATTTAGAATAAATTGATACATGGAAGATGGAAACTTCATTTAAAAAGACTAGGATATAACTAAAATAAAATAATGATGGTATAATTTTATTTCTAAAGTTTCAGTTGATAAGATGATTGGGACCTAGTGATATTGGATACATGGATACACTTAGTCAATTCAGTTCAGAGTTTTGACATGTGATTATGCATTAGATATTTAGTTCTATTTTTATTTTAAATGGGCATTTATTGATTTTCAATCATAATTTTTGAGTATTTTCATATTGTTAAAATGTATGGATGGGATCAACCTAGGTCAGGTAGGGGCAATAATGACAAAATTTGGGGGCAGAGTTCTGATAGTAATATTAATCAACAAAATTTTAATAGGAATGACCCTAGGGGTGGATTCCATGCCAAAATATTTGATCCTAGATTATGTAGAGGTATTAGGATGTCCATCCATTTTGATACCATACATCCAAAATTTTGGGATGTCTTAAATAATTTGTCTTTTAATCTAATCAATAGGGGAAATAGGGGGAAAAAAGGTTTTGATGGATGTATGTTCAGTGTCATAACTCTATAACAAAGTAGTTCTTGCTATTTATAAAATAACCCACAATATTTACCAATTTAGCCTCCTAATTTTGAGAGAATTAAACCTATCATTGATCCTCCTCCTTCCAATTAGGATGCCCATCTTGAGATTGAGAAAGTTTTTGCCAAAAATTATGTGGATGTGGCCATTCCTTCAGTTTCACATAAACATTTACCTTCTCATAGAGAACCTACTATAAAATGTAAGAAGTTAGGTTTGGCATATTCCCATAGTGAGTATTTCATGGGATCTAAAAGGTTGTGTTTGGAAAAATGTGGTTATGTTGGTAGGAGATGCACAATGGATATTCCCCTTTCCACTGTAGAGAAAGGAGGAGTTAGTCAAACTAAACCTGATACTCTTATTAAGGTCAGAATGTTGAAGAGGATCAAGTTAGAAATTGATGATAGTAAAAATTACTTCAAAACAAAGTTAGTGCAATTTCCTACAATATAAATAAATTATAATATGTATGTTAACGCACAAGACAAACCGGTGATTGAAGTGATTTCAGATTCAAATAATTATTGAACCTCTAGGGTATAAAATTTATTTTCAGTTTAACTTTTTACATAGCATAACTTTATACTTTTAGTTTGATACTTTACTTCAGATTTTGGTATTTTTTATTATAATATTTTGAGAAGTATTGTAGACTTATTTTTTGATATGAATATATATTATTAAGTTAATTGTTAGACATACATTATGATTTACTATAAATAGAATGATATTAATCTTTGACTTATTTCTTTATTGATTGATATAAGTATTTTATTTATTATTAATTGATGAGGGTCCCCACTCGATAGGATTAGCATCCAATATATATTTAAAATCTTTGATCAATTAAGACTTTAAAAGTCTTAATCAAATATATCCTTAACTAATAACTATTTATGATTAATTGATTTTTGAATTTCAATTAATTAACATAAACTAATAGCTAACTAAGTTAGTTATAACTTATTTTTTAACTAAGTTTGGAGCATAAAAAGAGATCAAAGATTCATTTGAAGATAGAAGAACAACACATGTATTGAATATTTATACATTTTATAAATTCAATCATTCATCTCTCTTCTTTCTATGTAACTTTTATTAGACAGCTAAAATTTTGTAAATAGACACAATGATACTTTATCTGATAGTTGAGTAATTTCTTAGGCAATATAGATATATCCATTCATTATTATTATTATGATAGATTATATGAGGGTTTCCAAGTTTAACATATTTTGATGATTGTTATTTGTAGTCATACTTGTAGATTCCAAGTATTCAACATCAATAATGATGAACACTTTTCTATTTTATGATATTTCATTGATCTATTTTTATTATAAATTTGTCACTCAAATTATTATAAAAAAATATGTTTTTCTCAATAAAATTTATTTTTTCTACTAAGACGACTCTCTTTTGAGACTCGCAGATTTTATTGTACATTATATTGAACCTAATTTTAATATAATTTTATCTTTTAGATTTTTTAATCTAAGTTTCTATTTTTATTTATTAGTCTTAGATTTAACTTTATTTGTTTAGTTTTTTTGTTCATTTCTATTTTTTTCAATTACTTTCATAGATTAATACCTTTTTCTCTCTCTTAGATTGGATAGTATAAATATATTGTTTCTTTAATTAGGTATTTTCTTATATTTCTGCTATTGATTTTAAGATATTTAGTTGTTAATCTTAGTCTTAGATTACATTCTAAACTTGTTTAAATTTTAGATTATAGTATTATTTTTGTTTTAATTTAGACTTGTTACTAGTTTATTAAATAGTTGATTTATAGATAGTTAGATTTATTTTTGTTTAGGTTTAGTACTAGATTAGTTTATTTGATCTCTTTAATCCTTTTTGTCTTTTCCTATTTTAAGTTGTTTATTATTTTAGACTTAGTTGTTTGAGTAGTTTATTGTCCTTTATTTAGCATAGTTGTTTTATGTTCTCTTTTCTTTTATTTACTTTGTTAGCTATTGTTTGCTATGTCTCTCTTTTGTTTATTTACATAATTGAATATCTTTTATCTTATCTCAAATTTATTTCTTATATTTCTGGTTTATTTTTTTGATGTTAACTTGGGTAATATTGCAATAAGAATCAAGATTTTACTTGGAATATACATATATTTACTAAATCAGATTTTTATTCTTCAAGAGACTATCTAATTCATAAGTTTTCTCTGTCGGATAGAATAGATTATAGATTCTTAACTAAATTAATTCATGATTTCAACAACTGGATTTTTTATTGCTATAATGAAATATGTTACATCTGATGATTTATTGATTATGTCTCAGAACTTATAAAAACCTCTCATGTCTTTCAAATTGTAATTGAACCTCTAGAAATCCATAATTAGATTGGTATGAATCCACCTTCACCTTCACAATTGGCAAAAGGGTTGATTCATTGATGATACAATTTTTTCATCAACAGGAGCCACTTTTCCCATTGATGTTATTCTAAGGTGGAAAAATGAAGGAAAGTTTCTAGGCATTTGTTGATAATATCATTTTGGCCATCCATTTGTGGATGATACACAAAACTCATCCTTAGTTGGGTGTTAGTGTGTCAAAATAGTTCTATCGAAAAATGGCTAGTGAAGGTTCAGTCACGATTTGAGATAATCGATGAAAGAATGCCATGAAGATGAAATATTTGGTGTAAGAAAATTTGTGCAACTATGGAGGTAGTATAGGGATGGATAAGGGAAAAAAATGATTATATTTAGAGAGATGATCAACCATAACCAAGACCACTATTTTTTCTCTAGATTTAGGGAGCCCCTCAATGAAATCCATAGAAATATCTATCCAGATCCTGCTAGGGATGGGAAAGGGTTTGATCAACCCAAGAATGAGTGTGGTTTCACCCTTATTGCATTGGAAAAAATCATATTTGGCCACCATCTATTAAATTTACTTTTCATTTCCTTCCAAAATAAGTTGCATCATGTCCGCTCATAAGTTTTGAGAAATCTTGAGTGCCCTTCAGATGGAGAAGCATGGAATTCATATAATATAGCTTACTAAAGATTTGTGATTTATGGAAGCACCAAATTACCCTTGTATCATAGAGAAGCAACATCCCAAAAATAATGTGGTAAAACAAAGGGGTTAGTGTCCAACTATTAAATGATTTGAGATAAAGAGGATTCATTAACATAACCCTATTGTATATCATCTAACCAATTTGGATTAGGCATAGAAATAGATGAAAGAAAAGATTAGCTCATAAATGTGAGAGATAGAGCATTGGCCACAATATTGTCCTTACCCTTCTTGTAAGTGATGTCATAATCATAGCCCATAAGTTTGTTGACCCATTTCTATTGTGATGGGGTAGAGACCAATTGTTCTAGGAAATATTTTAGACTCTAGTGATCAGTTCTGATGAAATAATTATTCTCTAGTAAGTATGGCCACCTCTTTTGTACTACATATAAAATGACCATCATTTCCTTTTCATAAGTAGAAAGTACTAAATTATTTCCAGAAAGAGCTTTGTTAGTAAATGTGATGGGATGCCTTTCATGAAAGAGAATAACATCAAGTCCATTTCCACAAGCATCACTCCCAATAGTAAAGGTCTTAGCAAAATCTAACATATCTAGAATAGGTGTAGTATACATAGCTTGTTTCAATTTTTCAAATGCACACTTAGCAGCTTGTGTCCATGTAAAAACATCCTTAATCAACATAGCTATCAATAGAGCTACAATCTTCTCATAATCTTTGAAAAAATTGCAATAGTATCCAATCAACCCTAAAAGACCATGGAGGCTCTTGAGTGTCTGAGGATGAGGCTAATTTATCATGCAAGCTATTTTTTCTAGATCCACCTGAACCTCTTAGGTTGAAATAATATGCCTAAGATACTCTACTTTATCCTATCCAAAAGCACATTTGGATTGTTTTGCACAAAGATGATGGTCAGAGAGAAGTTGTGGTGTGAGCTTCAGATGTTACAAATGCTCAGACCATATTTTACTATAGATGAACATGTCCTCAAAGAAGACCAGAATGAATTTCTATAGGTAGGGCCAAAATATTTTATTCACCAATTCTTGTAATGTTGAAGGAGCATTAGTGAGGCCAAAAGGCATGACCAAAAACTCATAGTGGTCACCATGTGTTCATAAAGCTATATTAGGGATATCATCCTTATGAAGCCAAATTTGGTGATATCTAGAGTGAAGATTTAACTTGGATAAAAAATGAGTGCCATGAAGCTCATCAAAAACAAGGATTGGGAACTTATCCTTGATTTTGATGTGATTAAGTGCATGAAAATTAATGCAAAGGCACCATGACCCATCTTTTTTTTAACAAGGAGAATTAAGGAAGAATATGGGTTGGTATTAGGGTGAATAATGTCTTGTTTCGGTAAGTCTCTAATGAGCATCTTGATCTTAGTATTTTTGGTGAAATGGGTAGTGATAGGGCCTAATGTTGGGAGGAATGATTCTAGGAAGGAGCTGAATATGGTGGTCCTTTGGCTGTAAAGGTGAAATCCCACTGGTTTGGCAAAGACATGTTCATACCTATGTAGAATAATTTTTAGATTAGAAGGAGAAGTGGAGATCATTGATGGTTACATTTGAATAGAATGGAGTTGAAAAATTATCCCACGTAAATTATTCTTAAGAAGCTTTTCCATGTGATGTGAACTGATGATGCTGAGAGACCCTAATTGTAATCCTTTTTATGTGTGTTTTTGCCCATTATCTAAAAATTATATCCAAAGTTCAGTAAAATCCCATAAGATGGGTGCAAGTGTGTGTTACCATTAGGCTCCCCAAATAATATCACATCTGCCTATAGGCAAGGTAAACATATCTAAGTGTAAGTTATAATATCCAATAGAGATATGCACATTATGACACTTCCTTTTGTAAGGTAATGTTCCCCTATTGACAATCATAATTTCAAATATGGAGCAAGGATAGACAAAATAATCAGCCTATTTGGTAATCCAAGGGTAAATGAAGTTATGAGTGTTACCAAAATCAATGATTATTGTGAGAGGGAACTTCTTGAAGTAACCCCTAACTCACATGGTTTGTGAGGTGGTGACTCCTACTAAGGCATAGAGAGAGATGTTTGGTTGGTCTTCTTGAAAAGTAGGTTCGACAATCTTCTGAGCTTCTTCTAGATCATCTATTGTATCTTGAACATCTTCCCAATCTTTAATTTTGGTTAGAAAGTCCACATCTAATATGTAGATATTTTTCTCGACACATCGATGTCCTTGAGTGAATTTGTCATTACAATTGTAACATAGTTATTTTCTCTATGAGTTCGCATCTCAATTTCAGTCAAATACTTTATAGGATTAGTTATAGGCACTAGTGTTGTTTGAGATTATTGTGGATTTATATTTCTAAATGGAGCAAATTTGGATTTAAATAATTGTTGATCTGTGATCTTGTCCTATACCAACATAGCCAACCCTAGGGATTCCATTATTATGTTGGGCTAGAACATTTTGACCTCATATCAAATTGTATCCTTCAGTCCATTAACAAAGAAACTCCTAAAAAATTCATCGAACAATCCTATTGTGTGATTAGTCAATTTTTGAAATTCAATTCGAGATTGTCTTATGGTTCCTATTTGGTGAAGTTTACTGTATGCTCCCTTGAAGTCATCAAAAAGACTAGGGACAAACCACTACAAAATAAGGGTTCAAAAATTACTCCATCTTGGCTTGTCATGAGCCTTGGTATACCAATTACACTATTTAAGGGCTTCAGTTTGTAAGTAAAAGGATGTAAGCAGAATCTTGTTGGCATCAAAAGTATTATGTAGACTAAAATATTATTTTTCCTAATAGATCCATCCAGTCAAATTTTCACCATGGAATTAAAGAAAATCAAGATTTGACCCATGAAAATTATTAGAAGAAAGAAACATGATGTCATAAGAGGAATTTGGATGTCATCTATTGTTCAAGGTGGTATACTAATATTGAGGGTGACAATTTCATCCTCCATTTTCTTACTCCTATTCAGGTTACTAACGTGACCTACATAAGAGGTTTTTTCTTACAATAGGTAGGAAAAGTAGAGTTAAGACACGTTTAGTAAGGAAAGTTTATGATTTGAGTGGAATTGGAAGGGATAAAAGTCCTTTTAATAAAAACATTTTGCATAGTGAGAGTATGACGAAAGTGAGGGTAAGTTCAGGAGTGAAAATGAAAAAAATGGAAAATTTATCAAAGAGGGACAAGGGAGAAAAAAAGGGAGATGAACACTATGAAATTTTTTTGAGGCAAATGGATAAAAATAAAAGAAGTAATGACAAAACCCCAAAAAATAGAAATTTGAGATTTGCAAGAATTATTAGTAGAATTGGGATATGGGACCTCGAGGAAGAAAACATGGAGAATATAATTTTAGGTGTTCGGATAAAGATTGAAGATAATGGGGCTACAAATGGAGAGATATGGAAAAAAATGAAAAAAAAACTTATGTGTTTTTTCTATTTTCTAGATGTTGTTTTCTATTTTTTTTATGACTACATGTCCTATGAGAGCTATCTGATAATGCACATATACTTTTCTAAAACTGATAAGATGAAGATCTTCCAGTTTTTAGTTTCTGTCAAATGTCTGGTTGTGAGTCCTCTGATAATCTTCAGATACTATACTGTCAGCTGATGTTTTTTTATAGTCTATTGAAAATACTCTAAAATTGATAGAAATGGGTCCCAATATTCAATGTGTACTTAAGGGTTTAAATATATCTCTTTAGACACGAATGTTTTTTGAGCGAGTACCACTCTCTAGAAAATTTCTAGTCATGGGTTTAGCTCTAAAAGATAGCTCTTGGTTTTTCTCATTGATAGGAACTAGTCAATTAGGATGGGGCCATTGCCTATTTCTATAGTAGGTCCTCTCAATAGGCCAACTACTTTGGGGTTCTTGTGGTACTCCTCACAATGAGTTTTACGCCTTTCACCTAAACACTTCCCATAGTTATGCAAATATAATTTTACCTTGGTTTGAAATAGATTATTATGATACAAAAAAATACTTGAATGAATTATGTAGCAGAACAAAAAAACACTTTCAATATAAAAAAATAGCCATGAAAAGTGCTCTAATACTAGATGAGAGGATCCTTTCTGAACAAGTTAGCATATAATTGTAAATACATGAAATAAACTATGAAAATTAGTAATATATTAACTTAAACAAATAGAACTGAATTACAATCACTGAGTTGCAAAATTGTTGGCCTCTTCAGAGTGGAAACCTCTTTTGAGAAAGCTCAATACAAGAAATTCATGGATGCCTTCATTGGCCTCAACACTTACTTATATAATAAGTCTAATCTAAGTAACTACTAGTTTCCATGAATGTGGGATAAAACAAAATGTCACAGGATGACTTACAAAGCATATGTGTCCATAGAAACTATTATACTAACAAAGTAAAGAGAAAGAATAGCATGGGTTCTTAAGACAAAGGTACTCCACCGACCCAAAAGTGATTACAACCATTAAGATTATTAGTGAAAACTAAATAAAGTGTCAAATGGCATGCAAGGCATTTCACTTGGATCAGTTAAGGTTAAGACAAGATTTGGGTTAGAGGTGGGATCACACATGATGCAATAATGCCTCGCGTAGTCTTTTTTTGTTTGTTGTCAATGACATGTTCTTACACACTTATTACACCCATTAAATTTGGCATCCTAATAGCTAAAGCTTGCAATTATAGAATGCTATATCTTTTACTTAAACCAATGTAATTAGCTTACCAAGAAATTCACAAGGTCATGAAGTGATATTATTATAGCACCTTTATGCATGTGTAATTTCAATTGCAACATAAGGTCAGAATTTACCATGTGCATAAGCATTTTACCTTCATATTCAGCACCACTAAAGGAGTATAACCATCAATTTAACATAGTTGCATTATTTTTTCATAAGGGTCCTTACAAATTGATGAATACTTGTGAGACTCCTCTACACAACACAAAAACGATCCATTTGGTGCAAGATATATTATTCTTGCTGTTAATTTGGATCATATCCCTCTAGTACATGAGATACCAATGTATGCTAGTTTATCACACGGTTTTACATTTTGATAGACTTTCAACATTATTATTACACTAAGCACAAAAAAATCATCAAAAAGGCTTCAATCCAAGCTAGGTAATTTTTCAAAATATGTTATTGAATGTATAAAATTTGGAATGAAATATTGAAGACTAGAATTTAATAATGTCTCGAATAGACAACTATTTATCTTTTGAATAAAGATTATCTTTTCATTTATCAACTCACTTATATGCAATAAGTATTTTGGCTTTACATTAAAAGGAAATGTTGATATGATTAAATATGTTGATTTTATAGATTAATGTAGAATGTATCAAAAAAAATTACTTTGGAGATCCTGATGATGACCAATCATATAGTGAAATTATTGTATCAAAAAGACAACCAATTATGCTTATAATGAATTTGTGGATTGAGTATGGCTTGGTCAATAGTGCTCTTGATAAAATATATACTAAAATTTATACAACTACCACCAAACTCCTTAAACTACCTATGTTTGTGCTTTTACATATAAAAATTTATATAAGCCTATTGTGGGATGTAAAAACCCTCAATTTGTGTTGATCCTTTCCATAACTCAAGGTAGCCTTAAACAACTTCCATTTGCGCTCTGACAATACATAATTTGGAAGGACTAACATTAGAAAAATCAACAATTGATATTTGTATTATTGCATGTCACGACCATAATATAATCTTTACAAGACGTTCGTATTTCACTTCCATTCTCTTTTGACCAATATGCATGAATACAAGACAGGAGAAAAGAAGAGCAAGTGTGACATTCCTTATCATAACTCCTTTAATAAAATTGTCTTCATTTATTTTACTCTATCAATGTTTACATTGCACCTTCCTCGTACAATTGTTAATAAGTTAATGCTTGTATGCGTTAAAAATACCCTATCTATATAATATTCAATAATAAAAAATCATTATAAAATGATAACACTCAACGGAATCGGACAATAATAACAAGAACAATCAACTTGCATGATAAAGTCTAAAATGGCTGACTCGAGTGCCAGAAACTAGATGTTTTTAGAATGTCTGACCAAATCGATTTCTCCGCAGTATCTTTCCTCTCCCGGGTTTATCATAATTTGATGTGAATTCTTATATTCCACAAAGAAATACTAAAAAAGTGCAAGGTCAACTATCGATCAGAATAAGAAAAGTAGTGAATACGATGGAATGTAAAGGCAACCGACACACGGCACAGAATGAGACGGGGGCGGTCGTATCCCTTTTATTAAATATGAATATTAACCATAGAATGCCCAATCTGAGAATGACAGTGGGTTTCGGTTTCAAAAAAAAATGTGGGAAAAAAGTAGAGAAATGGTTGTCTGAAAGTTGCATATGCACAAGCTGTCAATCACAAGGGACGGATGAGATTACACGGGGTCAGAGCCCGGGTTGTTCGCAACCACGGGTTCCAACCATTACGACAGAATTGAATCTCAGCCATAATATCCATTCCATCTTCATTATTATACACCCGCTGCGAATATTTGTCGTGAAGCAGCAGGACTAGAGAGTCGTAGAGACTCGAGCTCACCGAATCTCTTCGGCGGAGAAAACGGCGGTTGGTGCTGGTATCCCTAGATCCACGAGCTTTGCCCTACAAAATAGAGCTTTCCAAGCTTTTTTTCGGGTCCTGCGGCGGAAAGTGACAAAAGGAAATAGCATAGCAGATTGGATCATGATTTCCTTCTAATCTATCCTAAGTACAAGCCTCCAATGAAACAACACTTAAATGATCAATGTTTTGCGAATCTTGACTTCAAATATTATATCTCCCTTGTACCAACCAATTGGGCACGTAAGGGGAAAAAAATCAACAGAACAAAGTGTACAAACATTTGGGTTCATAATGTAATCTTACATCAATTAAAAATATTTTTGATTAATAAAGTTAATAAAAAATAGTAATTCTAAGTTTTGTGTAACTATGTTAATGTGCATAATTGTTATTTTTAATTTGATTAAGTTTGCAAAGTTTAGCACAAAAGAGAGTGTGAGAGCCTTTGATCAAATGTAACACTGTGAATATTTGTGAGGCATTCCAAATGTCTATACTATCTTTTGGAGCATCAATGCATTCACTAGAATCATCACATAGTCTAGTTCTTTTTCACAGAGCAGAAAAATGGTACAATTTTTTTTCGAGAAGTTGGTATTGCAATAACTTGAGGTATTATTAGAGAATGGGATTGACATTAGGAGTTGGTCTAGCATCAATACACTTAATTCAAAGCTTTTAGACTTGGTATACCATTACTGCACATTTTAAAACTATATTAGAATCTTGCAGTAATATGCGATAAAATTCCTAACATATATGAGGTTTGTGGTTACATAACATATTAATTTGAGTCTCTTATACCTATTAGTTGAACCACACAGCTCATGGGAACATCTCATGGTATTGGTGATCTGATAGATGACCAAAAGGGTCTAATTTTCATCTATCTAATTGTTTCATGTTGGGTACTTTGCATTGAAATAGCAAAACATGATAAAATGTTATATGTGATGTGTTATAATGCATCAAGTTGTGTTACTATGTAATATTATCTATTGTGATGTATTGTCAAGGGGAGTGTCTTAAACATTTAATATTGTTAGTGGGTTTCTAATCATATAATGTAATTAGGAGGGTCATTAGCCTTTATAAGCATGCCCCTACACTCGTGCTAAGGGGAGATAAATGTTGATGGAGAGAGGATGATCAGATCATAGTGACCATTCTAAGATATAACAAACATTGCAAATATTTGATATTGCAATGCTTCTCATTGAGATCACATAGCATTATGTTGTTGTCATTATGTATGTGCCTTGTAATTTTTGAAAATTGAAATTTTATGTTTTTATTTTTGTCTTTCACTGCATTGTGTATTTTTTCTGTGTAACTTTGAAGGCTACGTGGTCTAATTCATCTCTTAACTGAGACCCTTACAACAACTGTATCATTTGGTATGAGAGCAAGGTTTTAGTCCTTTCAGTTTACTATTATTTTTCATACTTATTAGCATGGGTGGAAAGTACTTACAAACATCTACCAACGATATTTTTTGGTAGAAGGCATAAAAATATTTGATTTCTAAGGAAATGACACATTGGTGTGGTTGGAGTAAGAAGGTCATGAGTGGTTGGAGTGTCAAGACTTTTAGATATTGCTGATTGATGAAATATATGCAATCTAAATTAGAGGCTATGGAGAGAGCAAAACACCGAGATGTTGTGGTAATGGATGATGAAAGCAATGTTGAATTCATAGAAGAAACACTTAATCACCATGTTGTATAATAAAAGGTTGATGAACCTAAAGATTGATTCTTATGGTTTGTTTCAAGAATGAGTAGTAAATAAATGTTGGACCCTTGTAGAATTTTTGTGATTTATTTATTTATTTCTTACGTGCACTTAATAGCATAATAAATTATATAAAATTTAGATTGCATAAGATATAACATTCACACACAAATATGAGTGTAACTAGTCAAATTTTACTTATTATAATTTTTTTTTTACGATAATACTAAAATAATGTGGTACATAAGTTGTTTATAGAATGTGCAGATTTGTGACAAGGTAAATTCTTTGGCAAAGATTGGGAAGGGGCCTATGAATGATCAGATCTTGAAATAGAGTAATTTTTTTACCTAAGACAAGTTTGCACTTCTAGACATATGTGGAATGTGACATTGTTTGTTAGGGTGATGAAATATCCTATGTGTCTATGTTCATTATGTGTTTGTTTTTCTTATTTCATACTTGTTTACTATTAATTATTGTTTAGTCATACATGTTTGATTTAACATAAAAATCTATGCTTTCTTTGAAACCTTAGCTCCTTGCACTATAAGTTAAAATCAATGTGAATTTGGGAAGCATGTGAAAGGGATGGGTTGAGATGACCTCAACCACCCCTTATGGCTAAGGACTACCTATGTATCCAATACTTCAACAAGGGAAGTCAAAATAAATGTATTTCTCCTCCCTATCTTAGTGTGTGAAATCAATGTAATACACACATGCATTGTAATCTTGAGTATGGATTTTAACACTTGAAAATTACTTGTTGTTGCCCATGTATTTAGACTAATGTCAAGGCTTGCTCCTCTAAGGGGTTTAAGATGTATAAAATTTAGGATAATTCCTCTAAATGTGCAGAGTGATTTCCAATGATAGATAAAGGTTATATCTCAATAGGCTTAGGCTTGATATGTTTATATAGCTGACTCTTTCATAGATTTATTGTAAACCAACATGCAAAACATACGGGATAACCCCTATGGATAATTTAATTTGGGTAATTAACCATTAAAGGGCATGCATACATATCTACCCCATGTGGATAAGTCCATAGTGTGACACTGTCTAAGGAGGCATGTACCTGTCCTGAGAACACAAATAATGATCTAAAGTGAGGAGACAATGTGAGAATGATATAATTTATTCAAGAGGAGAGTATGAAAATGTTGAGTAATAATTCCATAAATATGAGAAGTTAAATCCCATATATGGATGAATGGCTAAGGAAGAATGTGAAAATGAGCCATGTATAAGTCCATAAGTTAATTATGTTATAGATTGTTCAAATATTTCATTTTAAAGAGTCTAATACCAAATATGAATGTCTACATTTTCTCATCTTTTATTTTTGTAATGTAATTGGTAGAGTAAAAAGGATAAAATTTGATACCTAAGGATAACCATGATGAGTATGCTCAATTATGTACTGAGTGTTGCACCTCGATCCATGCAAAATTAAAATGAAACATACAAAAATTAGTTTTTCACCTATGATATAAATATAAACTAAAACATTGAAAATTTTAAAATGAAATATTAAGAAGCAAACACATCTATGCATAATGAAAACTAAGATGTCTTTGTGATAATTATCTTCTAGAGACAATGGAGAATGAGGTGATCATTCCCATTGGATATTCCAATGTTAAACCATTGGTTGAATTGAATATTCCCCAACCCTCATTGAAAATAGATAAATTCCTAGAAGTTAGGTTATGTGAAACTAGAGACCCACACAGATCACTATATATGCATAATCGAATCCACTATAGGCTCCAATAAATCTGAAAGATCAGTGATAATATGCGTAAAGTTTCGTTATCATCTAGTATAGATGAATTATATTATTCAATATGAGTCACTTTCTAATAATGCAAATGGAAAACTTAAGTTTTTTTTAAATGTGCCATAAATTCCATGCATATGTACTTAATCCAATAACCTATGTAATATAAGTCTAAAGTAGCATAATATATATATGAATTTTTAAACATTGCCTTACATATCCCCTAATTTGATGATTAGTGTAATCCCAATCATACAATGTGTGAAATATTTTATACAAATATGTAAATCTAGTCATAGGTTCCTAATAATGTTAATTCTCAACACATCTCCAACCACATGATTTAAACTCATGACTCTTTTTCATCATTCATCTATCCAATTAATTATATGTAATCTTGACCCATTTTTTCATTGTCACTACTACATAGTAATCTACAATTCAATGCTCAAACATTCTTATATCACTCTTAGACCACCAGTAACCACATGAAAATTATTCTTGATTTCTATGAGAGGTCCATGCTAGGCATATAGGTTGGCTAACATAAACATATCCACTTAGTGTGACCTTGTCCCCATTCCATTTAATGACTTATTTTCAAATTATAAATATTCATTTGGGTTTTCCTACACATTTCAAAATTTGGCTAAAGGAAATTTTCAAAATGCTTCATTAAATAAACAAATCAAATATCATTTTAAATGGACTTTATTTCTATCTAGAATATATTTGTTACAATACTATAGATTGATAAATTATGCCTTATTACTCCAAATTTAAATATTAATCACTAGAATAAATTTCAAATCAAGTCTAAAGCATTTCAAATGAAGTCAAGAGATAACATTATCAAGTATCAAATCCAAATTTCTACCTACATACATATAGCGAAGGAGAATAATTTCATAATCAATCAAGGTTGGATAGCTATGTGTAGATTTACCATCCTTATAGTATTTGGATATGTAGGCAATGATCAGTCATCAATGTAGTTGATTGGGTTAAACTCAACCAATTACACATCCCCTCTCATGTTCTAGTTTTCTAGCTTTCAAAAGTATCCCTAGAGTTTTTAAGTTAAAATGAAAAAACATATATTTATGTGTGATATCTAAGAAATTTAAATATTGTAACAATAATAATAAACACGTGTGAAAATGTTAGAATAATAAAAAAAAAATCATTATCATAGAGGACAAGTCTGTAGTCAATGGACATGACCAACCCGCACTGTTTCCCATAAAACATCAACCTATCCAAAATATCTACATATCCTACCTGTATATCGAAGTTTTCATAGTCTTTCCTTATCCTTATTTCTAATTTTAGACATCCATTAGAGTCAACCAAAATTTATAAAATCTAAGTATCTTGTATTTTGTTGTGCTTACTTTTTTGTATCATAAGCCACTTGTCAATTTCAATTTTAGTTAGTTCTACTTTACATTAAGACAAATGTTTAAATGCAATATATTACAATATGAATAGATATATCAATTTTTATACCTATCAAGCAACATTTATTTTTTTAATTAAAATTAAGGTAAAACATAATGGTAAAAGGGCAAGTTATGAAACTATCACAATCAATGAATAATTTTTCATTGACAAATCCACCAAAGAGGTAATATTCAAGGTTACTATAGATACTAAAATTTAATATTTATAGAATCTTAGTCTTTCACATTTCAAAAATACCAATTAGGGCTCTACCTTTCAATTATAGACATTTCCACTACCAAAAGGTTCACATTTGCCATATTATTATGCCTAAATCATTATATTATAGTCTAACCCATATCATTCTAATGACATAGATAACCTATACACTAAATAAATCTCAACACTTTATATGCATCCTTCACTGCTAGTTACATATCCATAACTATTTTTTTATCCTTTTGGACACTACCGGACATAAAAGATCACTATATCAATGTTAGTATCCAAATCCTTATTTAGTGTCCATTAGATAATATTCATCGAAATTAAAGATTATTTGAAACCTATGTGTTGGCCAATTTATCTTGTTGAACCCTAACATGATATATTTTCAAAAGGTGTGGCATAAATTTAAGTCTAAGGCTTCTCATTATTCATCTAGAAAATACCAAGAAAACACCTACCAAGGCCAATATAATCAATCACAAAACTAAGATATTCTACTAGATTCATCCCTATTTTTGTATCAATCATACGAAAAGTCATACAAATTTTGAAATCATCAAAAGAACAACCCATGAGCAATATTTGTCAAGTTTAAAGATAGATCATTACTGCATCTAAATATAACATACTACACCATTATTCAGACACACTCTAACACATAGGGTATAACTACATAAATATAAGGTTCTTCATTGAGTGTTGACTATGTACGCAATTATCATTGATAGAGGGGTCTTTATGGATAGCTAAACATTGTGATCCAACTATGCATTTTTTGGTAAAACTCAATCTAAGAATAAAGAAATATGAAAAGTTAGGGTTTGATCAATAAGAATAAAGTGACAACATATATTCTAAATCTAAAAACGTGATAAAAAAGGTGACATAAAACCCAAAATAGTGAATTCACTCACATCAATATCTAGTGGATATTATGTATAGGATATTATCATCATAACACAAATAGTAGCATTGATGGTAGTGTCTAAAGGTTCATACTAGTGTCCATGGTTACAAAAATAATCTTTATAGAATTTGATGACTTTTTAAGAATATTGATCCTACACACTTCTACCAATGTCCAACCTAAATCTATTAAGCTTAGTAAACCCAAATAAGTATCATTTCTCTTTGGTATTGCAATAACTAAACAAATTCTTTCAAATTTATTACTTTTTATATTTAACATATCTCAATTTTATAATTTAGAATATTAGTTTATCTAATTTTTTGATTAATGGGAATATTACAAATAATTTCATCACCTTTGTGCTTAAGATACTTCTATATCCTTAACCCTAACCACATAAATATAAATTTAGGGTTAAAAATTTGGTGAACCCAACCATTGTGTTTTTACACATAACTCCTAACTTTCTCTATTGTTTCCATTTTTATAGGGTTTCTAATTTTTGTAATCTATAAATATAAGTTTTCCAATTTCATACAACAAATATATTGACATTTCAAAAACATGTAAAATTTTAATAAATATAATTTTAGAATGGAATATAAATAAGGTTTAGTCAACCATTTAAACATAAATAATTAATTGATTAATGCATTCTTAAAAGTCACATTAAAAAAAATCAATAATAATGATAAGGCTAATACATCCACATCAAATAATGGGTAATACTTAGATGGACCAACTATTATTACATCCCCCTTACGAATAATTAATGATTCAAGTCAAATACAAATTTTAATACCTACATCAACACAAGTGGTGTTTTCATCCCTTTTGTCAAATTTTCAAATCTCTAATATTAATCAAAATGGGTCTAAAGTGAAAAATTTCACCAAGTTATTAAAACTTTGTATGCTAAGGTTAAGAACATTGAGCAAAATATTTTTAAATCAACTCATGATATTGATTCACAAGATATATTGTGTAATCTTATAATAACTGATATACCTTTACACCCTTTGCTAACTCATTTTATTCCACCAAAATTCACATTTTATGATGGCAAGGGTGATCATAAACAATATATATTATATTTCTATGCAACATCCCTTGATTATGCTTCAAATGATGAAATTTTGATCAAATTATTTCCAAGCCTTAAAGACCATGCTTTAAGATGGTTCTATAACTTACGAATCTAATCAATGAAAGCATTCAAATCACTAGAAAATCAATTTATAGCACACTTTACCATCAAAACCACTAAAAATATGTCATAATAAAAAATTTATAAGATTAAACAAGGAACCAATGAACCTATTAATGGTTATGTCTTGAGGCATATAAAATAATGTTAACCAAAATGACAAATCCAATGGTAGATAAAGAGTTTCAAGGCATATTTAAATAATGATTTCTTGTCTCATTACACGATTCTATGTTTTTCAATAAGTTCTAATGTTTTGATTACTTATGCCATATTTTTCTAAATCTTCAAATAAAATTGATTTCCTTAAACAAGCTCAAGTATGTAGCAAAAACATGGACTGTATCTTGTATCAAGTTTCATATCAAAATAAGATAAAAGGAAAAACCTATACAACCTAAAAAGGAAACAACCACGATGGAAAATACATCAAAATAACCTAATCACCTCATCTTATCCAATGCACGTAAAAGATAATTAACACATTTATGTGAGTCACAAGATTCACTATTTTTGAAGATTTTAGAGTTTTATTTCATTTCTCTCCCTCCTCTTATAAAGGTTGATACGAGTTGACCTCTACCATAAGGATATGATTCTAATGTATATTTTAACTATCACCAAGGCCCTGATCCTTCTAAAAATCTATGTTATAGATTAAAACCCAAGATCCAAGACCTTATCCATAACCAAAATATCATCTTTGATGATCCTTCCAAGGATTCAAGTTCACAACCCAATGACCATCATAACCAAAACATATTTAACAATACTTTGAACAATGTGTTGACCAAATTTTGGCCTTTAAATTTAGAATTGGGTACCCCTATTTGCAAAAGTGTCTGAGTCTATACCTTTATTCATGTCTAGTAAGTAGATTTCATGTCTAGTATGCAAGAAGTGTTCTTATACAAAGCTGAAGCCTATTACATGTAACAACCCAAGTGTTTTCCTTTTGATAGCTTTGTTCTTTAGTCTTTTAGATAATTCCTCAAAAATGAATTATTTAAAAGGCTTGTTTTGGTCCTTCACTAATTATATTTATTTTGGGCTTTTGTTTTAAAGTCCTTATTAAATTCTTTCAGACTTTTTATCGGAATCCTTTTACTTAGGTGAACTCTTTTGGACTTTTTGACTAAATTAATTTTTCCAAAGGG
>JARHVA010008871.1:80000-82500 GCA_037957365.1 Torreya grandis | reverse complement strand
TTTCTTGGCTCAGCTCAAACATCACACCAGCCACCCTTCTTCAAGAGATCCATGATGAAGTGAGAGATCAGTTTGACAAGATTTTCAAAAATATAGAAAGGAATGAGATGGTCAATATTGCATACCAAGAGGTCCATGATTCAAATGAACCCTATGATGATGAATTAGCAGCCATTGATCTATTGATGGACTACACTAGCATGAGGGAATGTCATGAGACATGTTTCAAAGAAAAAAAATGAGTAAATGGATGTTGGTGATATGTTTAAATATAATTCACTTGGGTACATGTTAATCAAGGTGGAAAGTAAGAAGGATAAGTCACCAAGCTCCTAATTCAACTAATTACCTATCCAGCATCATGAAGTTTTTTCCATGGAAGAGACATAAAAAGTTTTCCTTTTAATCCAATAGGGGAAAGAATACATTTGATTAGCTGTACATAATTAGTTTCCTTTCTATTGTGTCTTATCTTTTCCTAAGTGTTAAGTAGCACATGTGTGTTTGCTTTCATCTTTGTTGTGTGCTTTTTTACTTTGTGTGTTGGAGGTAATTAATGGTTATCTGTTGATCATGTTTTGAATTATGGTCAAGGTTTCTAGTCTATCTTAGTCCTTAATTGATTCCATGCCCAATGGACTATATAGGCTACTAGTTTAATCAGTGTAGGAGTCACATGACCCCTATGTGTCACCAATTTGTTGACCAAATTTTGACCTTTTAGGCTAAAATTGGGCACGTCTATTTGTAAAAAAGTGTCTGTGTCTATACCTTTGTTCATGTCTAGTACACAGATTTGATGTCCAGTATGTAAGAAGTGTTCTTATAAAATGCTGAGGTCTATTACATGTAAAAACCCAAGTGTTTTCCTTTTGATAGATTTGTTTTCTAGTCTTCTAGCTAAGTCCTCACAAATGAATTCTTTTGGAAGGTTTGTTTTAGTTTCTCAGTAAGTATATTTATTTAGAGCTTTTGTTTTAAATTCCTTATCAAATTCTTTTGGACTTTTTGTCTAAACCCTTTTACTTAGGTGAATTCTTTCAGACTTTTTGTCTAAAGTAATTTTCTTGAAGGGTAGGTGACAAATTTTTGAGGGACTCTTTCAAGCAAAAAAGGACCTTTTCAAAATTTTGAAGGGTATGTTCATCTTTTTGAAAGGTACATTGGCAACTTTCCTGAAAGGCATTTTTCTTTAGAAGGTGGACCATTTCATTTTTCCCAGAGGGCATTTTCTTTGGAAAGTGGACAATTTCTAAAAGTCTGAAGGACATTTTAGAAAGTTTGAAGGACATTTCAAAAAGTTTTAAGGGAGATTTTTTTAGAAATCTAAAGGATATTTTCATTTTTGCAAAGGGCAATTTGTAAAATGTCCACAAAAATTGTCCCTTACAAAAAAACCAAAGGAATTGAAACCAAGGGACAAGTGGACCATTCCAAAATTTTGAAAGACAATTCATTCTTTCCAAAGGGTACATTGGAAAACTTCCTGAAGGAACATTCTAAAATGTTTAAATGGGTTATTGCCTTCATGAAATTCTTTTCAAAGGCAAAACAGGGCACTTTTCAAAGAAGAGGACCATGAAAAAATATCAAAGGGAAATTTTCTAAGGAAAAAATTCTTTCAGACATTTTGTCTGAAGGAAGTTTCTTAAGTGAGTTTCTAAAGGAAATGAACCATGTAGAGAAGGTGAGAGGAAAGGAAGAAGAACTCAAAATAATTATCTTAGATAAATTATCCAAAAAAATGTTGAAGATAAAAAAGTTTGAAGAAATGCCTTGAAGAGCGATATCCCATAGAACATCAATTTCAAATTGCAAGGAATAGTCATTGGAGTTTAAAACAAAGTGTTAGAACCAGAAGGTAAAGATGAAGGTGATAAATAGTGAGATCTTGAATAGTTGTACTTAGAAAGAAGAAATAGGTAGTTAATAGTTCAAGTTATATCATTTCATAGCTTGGTAAGCTAATAAGGAACATCTATCATCCAAACAAATTTCCAACAGCTATGTCCATTTATATAAAAATAAGTTTAACACATCTTCATTATAATATTATAACCATCAGAAGCTTCTTATAGAATGTAGGATAACTATTTCTATTTTCAAGATTGACACATGTCTAAATGACCTTCAAATTCCCTTTTCTCATTCTCTTTCTCAAGAATATATATATATATATATATGTATTCTCTTGACTCATTTAAAAAAAATCTCTCTACGTAGTATGGAAAAATACAACCAAGATTTTACCTTGAATCCATTAGATAAGTGTTTTACTTTATTTAATAAGTGCATTAAGTGTACATGCTTGGTATTATTATTGTGCTAGTGTAATTTTTGTTTACCTTCACACGTTAATTCTATTAGTACCTGGTGTATTATGGTTTCCTTCTTGTAGGTCAACAAGAAGTGTCTAGATAAATTGTAGATATAGTGAATAGCTAATTCAATAGAGTGTCTTGAAAATGCCTATTGTTTAAGTCTTCCTAAATCTATGCCA
>JARHVA010008871.1:7500-77500 GCA_037957365.1 Torreya grandis | reverse complement strand
ACATAATAAAACTTGGATGAGAGATAATAAACATAGAAATGGACACATATAGGTAGGGAAATATTAATTAAAATAAATTTTTTTATACATACATACACTCAATGGTGATTCCCAACCCTTATTATATCTATGATTAAAATAAAAAATTATCATGTAAAATTATAGAAAATGGGTGATTCAGTAGGTCTATGGATGCTTGTTTTGGAGTATAGCAACGATTAGAGTGAAATCAAAGGTATATCTATTGTGGATTTGGATACCTGGATAGCATCAAATCAATGCCTAGGATTCCCTTACTATTTAGTTATAAAACTAGAAGTCAAAATGAAACCTGCAATGTTTATCCAAGACTTTTTAAAACTCTCATAACAAGGGGAAATAAAATTCACAATATCATACATACAAATCCAAGGAATGTGAAGGTTTAGTATGTTTCATGGGGACATAGGAGTCTTTTTCAAGGTCTCATTTACTTATTCTTTTCTTTCTCAAGCTAAAGTTCTATTATGATAAATTAATAATATTCTAGGTCTTAAATACTTAGGTGTATTTCCCCACTGAGTCATCATTTATTGTCCCTAACACACACCCTATTTTAAAATTCAAATAGGGACCCAATATTATTTAAATATCCTTATTAAATTCCATATAATCCTTAGACATCCATGATATTTATATGAATATGCATAAGTCTAAGGTTTTTTTCAATGTTTAAATTTACAAAAGTTTGAATTATGAAAATCAAATCTTAAACATTGATTTTGAGTTATTTTAGACCTTGGGTTTTCATTATTCTTATTTATAATTGAATTCAATATTTTTAGGGAATACCATAACTAATGTGTCTCAACCTAGTGTTTTTATAATTTTCATATGTTAGTAGGACTATTGAAAAAAACTTTCAAGTATTCATGTCTAGGCCCTATCTTTATTATCCAAGATTAGGACAAGTGATAGGGTTACATTACCAGAGCCTTCAACCTTCATAAAATATTATGTGTCCAATGTTTTTTATATTTGAGAACTTGATAGATGGAATTACTACATTACTCATAACTTATCAAAGGTCAATAATGGTTTTGCACTTTATCGATAAGAGGGTCACCATAGGATATCCAAGTGGTAGAACCACATTTACCTTAAATATAGTCACTTAAAATAAAATTATGCATCTTCACAGTTTATTATCCATAAGAAGAAACCACATGATGTAATTTCATGAACTCAGAAGCATGAGAGTTCAAAGCAAAGTTAATCATATAATGGTTCCAAATTACCATAGTTATAAGAGATTGAAAAGTGGCACAATTTTGTGAACCTAGAATCCAAAAGGTTTTAAAAAAATAATGGCCTCAAGTTTCTAAGCTCCAAGGGCTTGAAAATTGACATAATTTTATTAACTTAAAACAACAAAATTTTAAAATAGAGATAATAGTTTAATGTTCCCAAGGCCCAAAGGTCCTATAGTGCTGAGATCATGTCATGTTAAAGGATTACATTACTTGGATCCTTGTAAAATATGTAGATCCTTGTAATATATGTACAAATTTAAAACTTAAAAAAAAACCAAGGTCCTAGGGTTCTAATTTCATACAATCCCAAAACTACTCCATGTGTCCCAATCATGTTATCCCACAACCCCATAACATATAAAATAGGATTATAAGTAAGTGAAAATTAGAAAATTGTCATGATTCAAGAGAGTCATGGATAAGAGTATTAATAAATTATTTTGACAACAAATCAAAATATGGTGATTGATAAATTGACACCTATCTGGAATAAGTGAATGGACAGGCATTAGTCAACAAAAAATTTCTATATGGAGAACACAAGCCTAACAAAGATAACTATCACATTTAAATTTAAAATGGGAACAAAATAAAACATTTTTATTCAAATTAAAGTCACATGAATTATGAATTAAAATCATAGACTTTGGTTAATATATGCAAAATCTAAGGAAAATAATGTCACTTTGACATTAATTAAACATTATAAACCTGAGCCCTCAAGCAACAAAAAGCCCTCGTATTCTTAGTGAATTTGCATAGATAATTTAGACACTATATGAAGAAATTTCACATCCCATATTATTGAAATGGATTCTCAAATATTACCATACATCTATGATGCTTCTATATACTCCATTTCTAGGCACATTGAACATACTAACATAGTATTCAATAATAGTGCACCAGATTTTAAGCTCACATATTTTTTAGCCATATGGAATGAAGTGTAGTATATAACACAATAATATACATGGATTTACTATATTAATAACATAAATAGTACATTGATGAATTTATGCCAATCAAGATCATGGGACTCCATCAAGCAATAATGAAACTAGAGGTAATGTCTTGTATCAATTTGATTCGATATTTATTTTTTAATGGTACTTATTCTAGAGATAATTTACACCTCAAGAAAGGGAAAAATATAAATTCATATATTTATTGAAGGATATTTGAAAAGTATATTAGGATCTTAGTACCTAAAGTAACCTATAACCAAGTCTAGGCTAATGTATGGCTTGAACACAACATTGTGGAAGGAAAATTGAAGCAGTTTCTAGTAAAATTCTAGAGATTAAACCCCAAGGAGGAATTTATTCCAATAGAATCATCAAATTTTTGCATGGTATGTGTAGAGTAATTTTTTTTACTCTACGTTGTATTTAAATTTTCAAGTCAAGCAATGCAATTTTGGTTCCCGCATACCTTGGTCATGGCGATAGAGTTTTGGAGCAGGGCACGGGTTTCTTTTTCATCTAAGTGTCAAAGTGTAGTGGAAGCTGCCACGTGGCATAATCCAAGTGTGAGTTATCTTTCCCCTTTTGTTTCCTTCATTTCAATTTTTCCTAAGTGTTGAATTCGAGTGGAAGCCACCAAGTGTCACTTTCTGAAACACGGCACTGGCCAGCTGGCTTCATCCGAGACCCTTTTCATAAATTTCAAGAAAATAGCAGAATGTGCCATGTATCCAATAGTAGCTAAGCAAAATGCACCACATGTTGGAATCTGCATCTCATATCGGTACCCATGTTTCATCTACTTTTTAGTGAAAGGGTTTCAATAAGCTAAGTAGCAAGATCATGCAGAAGGCACCAGGTGGCAGTCACAAAAGGCCCTAGACTACTTTTGAAAGAAGGAAAAAGTCACCACATGTCAATATTTGAGAGACAATTTGTTCAACACCTAGGTTCAATGCCTTGGTTCAATGTTTTTGGTTTAATACCTAGATTAATGTGTAAATGGCATGTAGTGTTGAACCATTAAACCATTGGACCATTTGGGTTCATCAGGTAGTTCGAGGGAGTGTCCCAAAAATCCAAAGGGGCTAATACCTTTTTAAAGGCAGAAATGTGTCATTTCATTTTGTTTAAGTGTTGAAGAGCAACAGATGCTACCAAGTGTCACTCTTTAAGCCCCTTTCTACTCCATTTTAGAAAATAGCAGAAGATGCCATATGCTCCTAGTAGGAGAAGCAAAAGATGCCACGTATCTTCCCCAAAGCCATGGAGGCTGCCATGTGTCAACTTTTGAGAGATCATCTTCAAGCTTCATTGCTAAATAAAATGGTGGTGGGTCCCAGGTGTTATTTCAAGGGTCTGCGAAAGCTACCAAGTGTCACCATTTGTAGAAGCCTAGTATGTGCCTCAGATATATCTATAGCATAGCTAAAGAGAAGTAGAGAAAGGCACGTGTCTTCGATGAATCAGGCAGAAAGTGCCAAGTGTCATTCTCTGGTGCCTTCTAAGTAATAAGGATAATTTTAGGAAATTGACTAAGTGTCCTCTCCCATTTCAATAAAATAGAGTATTCCATGTATCTATTTCCACAAAGCAAGATGGAGGGAAACTTGGCGGGAGTTATTCCTGGTTGATGGAACAGTTCACCAGGTAGATTTTTGGAGCCTGCAAGCATTAAAAGGGCCATCTATTTGTCCCCTATAAGTGGAGGTAGAATAGATAGTTGAGCAGCTAAGCAGGTGATGGAATGAGAAATTTAGGCATGAAAGGACGTACTAGTCATGAATCACCATGTTGCAGTCAGGGCAGTCTTTGATAAGACCAAGATGCATCCAAGGCATTGAAAGCGCCATATGTTTGTCCCCTGTGAGTTAAGGATGGAGAAGAATTGTACGAGAAAGGGGATGATGGAAGGAGACATCCGAGGCTATAAAAGAGGAGGATCAACAAATGAAAAAAGAGGAGGACTTTCTATATTTTTAGACTTTCTAGAGTTAGTGACTAAGTAGTATCATTTTCTTTTGTCTCATTTTCTTTAGTTGTAAAGTTGATGTAACTGTGCATGTTTTTGTGCCTTTTATGTGGCTGAATGAATTAAGAAGATTGAACTCAATTCCTTGATTGATGTTATCTGTGTCATTTGCAAAGTATTCTATACTGTAGATTTTCTAGAGTTGTGATTAGGAATGTCATTTGCTTTTGTCTCATTTTCTTGAATCAAAAGTTCTACATAACTGTATGTGTTTCTATGCCTCTTATGTGATTGGAAGATTCTTATAATAAGATTGAAACCTATGCCTTTGTTGAAATTCTCTATATCTTAGCAAAAGAAGTCCCTGTTGTGAGCCTCTATTTCTATTATTTCAGTCTTTTACATTGATCATGCACTTGTCTACTCTTAAATGTAATTGAATCCTACATATAGTCTCACTGTGCTTAGGTTAGGATTAGGATTACACTCAGGTGCATTGCCATAGTTAGGTTTCATTTCTTGCATTTGCATTTTTGTTTAATCTCCTATCCCTTTTCCCCCCACACTTGATACAGAAGAAGAAACTAGCTTCTCTAAAATCAGGCATAATTTTAAGTATCAAAATTTTTTGGCACACCTGATGGGACCAATCTTTCAAGGAGTTGAAGAATTTTTTGTGAGTTCTTCATCCAATTAGCCTTTGGAGGTTTTTGTTTTATCAACACCAACAGTGACTCTGAGTCAAATTAGCCGATTAAGCAGTCCTGGTAACATCAAGAAATCACCATTTGGTATGTATAATTTTTTTACTCATAGCTATGAGTCTTATTCTCCTTCATATATTTTTAATCAAGATCATGTTTCTCCTAGAATCACGTAAAGTAACAAGGATGCATATGGTCATGAGTTTCACCCTTCACAGGTCCGATATGACCAGTCTCAGCCCTGTCATGAGATATACTAGTCTTATGCCCAGTCTCCCCAATGTGTCACATCCCATGCTCAACCTAATCTTATTTTCACCTTCCAAAAATTATTACTGGGATATAAAAAATATGTGTTAGAGCTCGACAACAAAAGGGGATGTGTCCAAGGAATTCCTAGTCATGTCATCCATCAAGTAAGGGATGCAGTAGATCTGATTAAAAGTGAGTGGGATCCCATTGAAAGAGCAAATTGGCAAAATCTTACATATGAGATGTTGGATGTGTGTGGCTTGATTGCATTTCTAGAAGAGAAGCTGAGCATTCATGAGAGATAGCCTTACCAAGTCTATCAACTTGCACATTCACTACAACAAGTTTCATATCAGATATGCATAACCCCTGCTCATAAGCCAAATCGAACCTGTCAAGATTATTTCCCCAACAATGTCAATTCTATGTTGGCAATGAAGGAAGTGGACTCCAAACCCTCACTTTTCCCTCAAGTCCCTCTCACCCTTTCATAAGAATCTTCTTGCTTTTCATCTCAGCCTTCATACACTCCCCACTTCTATGATGATTCCTATGAGCTCCAAGAAAGATTTTTTCAAAAAACTTTGGCTAAGCAAGCTGATGAATTAGAGGTAAAGATGAGATTGCTTAGAGAAATAGAGATAGATATTTTAGACCTTAAAGGGGAGCCTACACAAAAAGATACCTCTTATACCAATCCTTAGGTCCTTTAGCATGATGACAAGATTCCAAGTTGGAAGAAAGAAGATCATGAACCAGCTGAAAACTTTGAAGGAGAGTATACTCGGTTCATGGCTAGTCAAGAAGATTTCATGATAGATGAGGAGGAAATCACCATAGGTACCCCCTTTTATGAACAAGAGGACAAGTTGCAAGCTTTTTCCTTAACCTCTGATGAGGAAGAGATCATTTCTGACTTTTTCCTCACTTTGTAAGAAGATATGGAAGAGCATGGGCACTTCCTTGATCAAGTCCTTGGGACATGTTACACTATCCTTCAAGGAGGCCATGAACTAGCTAGATGTGGAAAAGATAATGTCAAGACTTAGCTAAATATGCAGAGGGGATGCCAGCTTTCAGATTCATCCTTTTAAGAGGTTGAAGTCATCAAGGAGCATGATGATGTAATGAAACCCAAAAATGAGGCAGAAGGAGATAAGCCAAAAGATGATGGATATCAAAAGACACAGAGTGGAGAACCAACAGCCATCGATTTCTTGATGAGACACGATAACATGAAGAACCAATATTTGATAGGCTTTCAAAAATAAGAAGAGCTTATGGATATCAAGAGGATGTTTGACTCAGACTCACTCAAATGTAGGAAAAACTGTGTGGCCTATACAAAGGACATTTCACCAAAGATATACCCATTTTAATCACTTGTATGGAAACTAAAGCTGGCTCGTCATGAAGAAGATGTTAGAAATTTTGTTTTTGATCTCAGAGGAAAATAAAGATAATTAATGTAGTTATGTAGTTTCCCATTCCCACATTGTCTTTGTTTTACGTTGTTGTTTTCCCACTTTCCTTCTAAATAAGTGTTTTAAACACAGATTTAGCAGCTTAGAAAGTTTTTAATTCTTTAAATTTTTGCCACATTAAATGCTTCCCAAATATTTCAAAATCTCTAAGGTACCTTGCATCGCAATGTGCATAGCATGTCCACCTCACTGTTTCCCAAAGATTGATTAAGATCTACTAACGGTCATTCAAATTTAATTCTATTTGAGACTTGATAGGCCCATAAATATCCCTTAGCAAGATTTAAAGTTTACAATTTTCAAGCATTCATGCACCTAAAAAAATATATTGCTCTTTATGATTTGTTAGCACCTGGTAAAATTTGCTTCAACAAGAGTGTTTTTGTCTTGCACAAGGTTCATACCAGATATTACATAAAAGATATAGAGATGGCGGGAGCATCATCTTCACAATAAAGAGCTAGGATGTTTGAATCTCTTGATAGGTTGCTTGTTAGTAAATCATATGCTTCAGCTCCTGTGCAACCATTGAGAACCTATCTGAGAACCAGAATCCTAGGAGTTGGTCAAGCTAGTGACCCCTTAAAGGTAAAATATTACGTAGATGAAATCATGGACCCAATCTTACAATAAACCAGTAGCAAGAATCTCAGAGAAGGGGCACACCAAAGGTATCTTTAAAGAGCTAGAGTAGGGCAATATGAGATGTTTGAAATGAGGATATGGACCTTACAACTGGCTTAGTTCATTGTCCCAGCTATGCATCCATGCCCTAATTTGATTGAATTATGCACAAAATTTCTCCATGCACCATCTTACACCATTCAACAAGGTCCCTTCATGCTGCAGATCACACCACAAGCTATCAGGGACATGTTAGCCCTACGTTATGAAAATACCACTACATTCCCCACTATTGATAGGATGTAGAGAATGTGGGTGAACGTCAACACTCAGATAATGTTTTTGATGTCTAAGTTACAAATGGTTGATGGTGATACTACGGTACCCATGCTCCCTACACCAAGAGCTTAGTCACACCAGCTAGCCAAGATGCACTGTCAATGATGGCTCTCATCTTTGGCATGAAGGATGACATAGCAGCGTATGCAAAACAAATGGACATCCTTTTCAAGTTGAATACAATTGATAGGATGCAAGAGTATCGACTTGACGTCTCAGAGCACATTGCCTTTTCAATAGTGGAACAGTTGACCCAGTTTAAATTAAAAGGGGTGTTCAGGTATTCCTCTTATTTGTTCCATCTCATACTATATCAGAACTCTGACCTTTTCACCCAACATATGAATCTAAACCTGTATGACCCAAGATTTGACCCCCAAAGGACCATTCCTTTGTCTACATGGACACACATTTTATCAAGAACTAACGACCTATATGATTTTTGGGAACTATTTATTACCTCCACTTTTTATTGCCATAGCCTTGAACCTATCATAAATAAGTTATTTCCAAGTGTTTTGAACCTCCTAGTCAGTTGTCCAATCCCATGTGACTTTTATTTTGGGTCCCACCACAAAATCATAAGGGTTCATGGTTTCTGTGGGGAGCCAGTATTGCTACCAAAGACTTTAACTCTTAGGTTGGCATTCTTGAAAGTCACCAGGTATGTGTCAGTAGTCAAAAATGAGTATGGCTCTAGGAAGAAGAAGAGAAAAATGTACAATCTCCCGTGGATGGTAGGCAACATGAGTTTAGAAGCCAGAGATGCTGAGACTATGTTGTTGAGAAAGCTGGCCTTCTTGGGGTTCTTTTTAGTTGAATAAAAATGGGTTTACAACCCAAGTGATTTCATAGTTTCCTGGGTAATGACCAATAGGATTGGGGCCAAGATTGCACATGAAGGCTGCCCTTTTTGGGAGACCAAAAAAAACCCTGCAGAAGATGCTCTTGGTCTCTATGTTGAATTGACGTAATTTACCCCAGCCATAGAATAAGCCATGGGAAACCTTCTATGATAAGTAGAGGTATTATGATCCCAAAGTTAGGATGACTTCTGGTTTGAGAAGGACATTGAAGAACAAATATTGGGATGCAGAGAAGATTGAAGCCTATTGGAAATATAGGCAGGAAATTTCTCAAACTACCCATTCTTTTGAAAGCATAGATTCAAATGAAAGATGGGAGGAACTCTGGGATGAGTGTGTTGTCTTCACCACCAATCTAGCCTAGAAATAAGCCAATTTTTGATGCTCGGTATAGGGCAAGAAGCTAGAGTAGGACCAAGCCAACAACCACAGGCCTCAGAGCAAGCTACAGCTATAATCACTACATCAACTTGGTCCCAGCCTCTTAGCACCATAGAACAACAAAGGAGTGTGTTGTCTTCACCACCAAAATCTTTCCCATCATCAGAAGTGATTGAAATCCCTGGTTCTCCACATGCACCACTAGAAACAACAGATGTGGAAGGGAAGCAGACACAACCAAAATTAGAGACACCCAGGAAGAGAAAGAGGGTGCAGTTCCATTTTGATTCAGAGGAGGAAAAGGATCCTTCATAGTGCCAATTATATAGCACTATAATTTCCCCTTAGGTATGTATTACTCCTCCTCTCGCCTCTTAGTTTGTTCCTTCCCCTGTCGACATGATGCCTCCATCTAGCCAAATGACATTTCTTACCACTACTACCATCCCCGTTTCACAATTCACCCCATCCTTCATGCCTCAAGCCCTAACATTGCCTCATTTCTCCCCCTCCATTCCCAAAAAGATGCCCATTTAGCTTACCCATAGCCAACCATTGGCTATTCAATATGGCCTGCCATAGGGATATCCTTTTGTGAGAGGATACATTACATCCCCTTCTACCTTTCAGACACAGGCTGATGATACTAGGAAAGCAAGAGAAGCCTAGTTGGAGAAAAAGAGAACTAAAGAGAATAAATCATAGACTATCTCACACCTATAGTCATAATTTGATGCTATTCAATAGTAGTTAATGGTGACCCATTTGTCACCCAATGTCTTCAAGCCAAGCGAGCAAATGTAGCCAGAGGATTATACAATGAACACATTGGCCATTGATATGTCCCTATTCAAGCCCCAGGATAGAGTTGAGCTATTGATAGAATCCACTTCTATAGTCATGGAGGATTATTTGAAAATATAAGGAAGACTACAAAAGATGGAGGCTAATTTAGCTAAAGAAAATGTAAACTATAGCAGTTTGGTTGAAGAAATAAATAAGAAAGATAATGAAATAGCAAGCTTGAATAAACAATTGCAAGATATTGTTTCCTTTTAGACTCATTGGGCAGTCTAGGCCTAGAATGGTTCATTAAAAGTAGAGTTCACACATGCAAAAGATGCGGTGATGGCCCTTAGGTGGGAGAAAGTAGCATTATAGGGAAGACTCAAAGGACTTCAGCTACAAGTTACCCAATCATAGTAGAAGCTACTCGATGAACAAAACAAGGCTATGGCTTTTCAAGCCCAATTCCAAGCAAAGCAACAAAAATTAGCACAACTGACGCTAGAAATATCTAATAGGCCACAAGGTGTAGGAGTGATAAAATTGGTGAAGGAGCTCTACAAGTCAATGTGGAAAATAATCTCCTTAAAAATTATCTAGATTATCCCATCTCTCACCTTCCTTCACAATGCACAACAATTATGTGAGAAGGTGGAAGATTCAGTGAAGAACACTCTAGCTACAATATCCAATAGAGTCATGGACTCCCAAACCTTATTGTAGAAGCTCTATGATGTAATGGATGTGACATTAGTAGCTATGGGAATCACTGACAAAATGGTCACTACAAAATGGGTCAATATGGTGCTTAATTGTAATGCCACGATCAACAGTTACAAAGAGATTCTTGATGTCATGAAAGAAGGCATCATTGAGATGAGACATCATATTGAAGATCTGGTATAGCTATGTCTTCCTTCTCTATTTCTAGATGCCAACACGGTGCTCATGGTTGATCAAATTGAACCATTGATACTGGCCAAATAGAGGGATCAAATAGTTTTCTAGGACCTACGAGATGATTCCTCAGTCTCAAAACTCAAAGCTATTGTGGTTCTTTTTTCCCAACTAGAATTCAAACTGAAAGCTATAGTCTAGATTCTACAAACTTTTTCACACAAGGATATCATTAACCTTGATCTAGCTTTCATTGAATTGAAAAATAAGCAAGGGTTATCTGACCATGAATGGTCCATCTACCAAACAACACTTTTGAAGCTGCAAAATTTTGAAATTTTGACAGAGTGGGAGTCAAGTTTATTTTTGTGCAGTCTCAAAAGTCCTAGGGGTCACTAGTAACTATAGAGTAAATTTTCTATTCTACATTGTATTTAAATTTTCAAGTTGAGCACTGTAGTTTTGGTTCACACATACCTTGGTCATGGCAGCATAGTTTTGGAGTAGGGCGTGGGTTTCTTTTTCATCTAAGTGTCAAAGTGCAGTGGAAGCTACCAAGTGGCATAATATAAGCATGGTTTCTCTTTCCCCTTTTGTTTCCTTCATTTCAATTTTACCTAAGTGTTGAATTTGAGCATAAGCTACCAAGTGTCACTTTTTGAAACACGGTGCTGGCTAGTTGGTGTCATTTGAGACCCTTTTCATAACTTTTAGGAAATAGTAGAATATGCCAAATATCTAATAGTAGCTAAGCAAAATGCACCATGTGTTGGCATCCATGTCTCATATCGGTACCCACATTTCATCTAATTTTTGGTGAAAGGGTTTTAACAAGCTAAGCAGTAGGATCATGCAAAAGGTGCCAAGTGGCAGTCACGAAAGGTCCTAGACTACTTTTAAAGGAAGGCAAAAGTCACCATGTGTTAGTATCTAAGAGACAGTCTATTTAACGCCTAGGTTCAATGCCTTGGTTCAATGTTTTTGGTTCAATACCTTAATTAATGTGTAAATGGCATGCAGTGTTGAACCATTGAACCATTGAACCATTTGGGTTCATCGGGTAGTTCAAGGGAGTGTCCCAAAAATCCAAAGGGGCTAGTACCTTTTTGAAGGCAAAAAGGTGTCATTTCATTTTGTTTAAGTGCTGAAGAGTAGTGGATGCTACCAAGTGTCACTCTCCAAGCCCCTTTCTACTCCATTTATAAAAATAATGGAAGATTCCACATGTTCCTAGTAAGGGAAGCAAAAGATGCCACGTATCTTCCCTAAAGCCATAGAGGCCACCACGTGTCAACTTTTGAGAGATCATCTTCAAGCTTCATTATCAAATAAAATGGTGGTGGGTCCTGGGTGTTATTTCAAGGGTCTGCAGAAGCTGCCAAGTGTCACCATCTGTAGAAGCCTATTATGTGCCACAAATAATTCTACAACATAGCTAAAGAGAAGTAGAGAAAGGTGCATGTCTTTGATAAATCAGGCAAAAAGAGCTAAGTTTCATTCTTTAGTGCCTTTTAAGTAATAAGGAGAATTTTAGGAAATTGATTAAGTGTCCTCTCCCATTTCAATATAATAGAGTGTTTCATGTATCTATTGCTACAAAGCAAGATTGAGGGAAACTCAATAGGAGTTATTCCTAGTAGATGGAACAGTTCACTAGGTAGATTTTTGGAGCCTGCAAGCATTAAAAGGGTCGTATTTTTGTCCCTTGTAAGTGAAGGTAGAATAGATAGTTGAGTGGCTAAGCAGGTGATGGAATGAGAAATTCAAGCATGGAAGGAGGTATTAGTCATGAACTGCCATGCCGTCATCAGGGTAGTTCTTGATAAGACTAGGATGCATCTAAGGCATTGAAAGTGTCGTCTGTTTGTCCCCTAGGAGTTAAGGATGGAGTAGAATTGTGTGGGAAAGGGGATGATGGAAGGAGACATCTGAGGCTATAAAAGAGGAGGATTAGTAAAGGAAAAAAGAGGACTTTCTATAGTTTTAGACTTTCTAGAGTTAGTGACTAAGTAGTTTCATTTTCTTCAGTTGTAAAGTTGATGTAATTGTGCATGTTTTTGTGCCTTTTATGTGGCTAAATGAATTAATAAGATTGAAATCTATGCCTTGGTTGATGTTATCTATGTCATTTTTAAAGTATTCTATACTATAGATTTTCTAGAGTTGTGATTAGGAATGTCATTTGCTTTTGTCTCATTTTCTTGAATCAGAAGTTCTACATAAATGTACGTGTTTTTATGCCTCTCATGTGATTGGAAGATTCTTAAAAGAAGATTGAACCCTATGCCTTTGTTGACATTCTCTGTATCTGAGCAAAATAAGTCCCTATGGTGAGCCTTTGTTTCTATTATTTTAGTCTTTTACATTGATCATGCACTTGTCTGCTCTTAAATGTAATTGAATCCTACATATAGTCTCACTGTGCTCAAGATAGGATTAGGATTACACTCAGGCACATCACCATAGTTAGGTTTCATTTACTACATTTTAATTTCTATTTAATCTCCTATTCCTTTTCCCCCCACACTTGATACAAAAGAAGAGACCAACTTCTCTAAAATCTGGAGGTTGTTTCAAGCTATAATATCCCATAGCTTGAAACTTCCCATTATTGATTGATTAGAATCAGGCACAATTTTAAGCATCAATGGTATGAAAATATCCATGGAATTTTAAAACATATTATATGGATTTGATAACATTTGCTATATAGAAGTAGAATGGGTTCCATTTGTAGACATTTTTCTGACTTTGGATAAAATTATGGACTTAGGAGAGATAATTAGTGTTAGACTAAAAGATTAAATGCAAAAACATGAACAAAGGATTGTTGATAGAAAATTTTATATGATGTCACATCAATTGGATGTATTCCTTGGGACAATCTATAGATCCCATGGTGAATTATGGAATCCATCAATAGAATATGTAAATAATATAATCTATAAAGACTATTCTTTTATATTTGTTTATAGATAATAGAATGAAATCATAATTATTTATGAGGATATCTATTTTCATGTTTACCAAGTTATTCATGACACTCATATGCTTAAAATATATTAGAATTTTAGAACAAGCACAAGCAAAATAGGGGATCACTGGTACTATCAATATTTTACATAATCCAAATTACATGAACAAGGGCATCCCCTCTATTTTTATCATGATGTCTTCTAGATAAAATTGTAGATTAAGAGGTGGCCCATCAGTTATACAATAGTATAAATGACGAAATTGGCCTTAAACATTAGGTCCATTACTATATTACCCATACGAGCAATAGGTAGCTCCAATTTGTGGTGACATCACACTTCAACCATGATAGAAAAATTAGATCACATTACAATTTAAAGGTGGACCAATTCAAATAATATGACCTTAAAGGGAAAGTTAAGAACTATCTTTAATTTTTTAAGGAAAGGAAAGGATTTACCATCACATATTATCATTAAGAATATCAACATGATTTTATTTTTATGAATGCATCAGATGAATCAAAGGTGTGGACCCATATGAAGTACAACCAATATCCATGATAGTTTCCTAAACCATTCAGTATCACCCAATCATACCAAATAATAACAAATGAGATGGTGGAGGAGGTACAAAGAGCCTAGAGTTATTAGTGGCCTCTAACATAACCTTAGGATTTAGTAGGAAAAGGAAATCATCCCTCTCTTATAGAAGAAGAGACCAATTTATTATAGGGAGAGTTTAGTATCCAAAGGGAGGAGAACCTCTAAATAAGAAAATAAATTATCAATAGTATCCCTAGTCCCCTTGTAGAATCAACCCATCTAGTTACTATAACCATTTTTGGAATGACTAGTATATTTGAGAGGGATAAACCTCCTTAAGATAGATAAAAGAGCACACTCTCTTTGGAACATCTTCATCCACTTAAAAAACATATATACATATCTCTCCAATAGTTTCTATGATCTTCCTTATAATCTCTCCCATCCACTCCTCCATCCCTTCTAGCACCTTAACAAGGTCCATCTCTATCCATTACTTTACCACTTATAGTGATAGTCAATACTATTGTGTTTCATTCACATGTTTCATCATCCCGTTTATATAAAATTACCCCCATGGTCACCTATCATAGGAAATCTAGAGTCCTCCATATTTCCTTCAAAGTTTAAAAACTAAAGGAAAGGCCGTCATTAGGTCTTACTGCTCTAGAATAATCCCTTGATGAGGAGGAATCAAAGGAAGATGAACATGGACATATAATATCATTAGTGGGTTAGGCTAAATATGAGGATGAAGAGAATGCATAAATGATGAAGGGATTAGAACTGAGGTCAAGGGAGGAGGAATCCCAAGACAAATTAGAAGAGGAGATAAAATTATAAAAAGCTAAAACGATGAGCTTGGGAAGCTTACGATAAGAAGAAACTCTAGCTAGAGCTTTGAGTCAACAAATCTTCATTGAAGAGGAATGAAAAAGTATTAATAAGGTAGTTTCTTCCCTTATTTATTTGTTTAGTATTATAAATATTTCATCTATAGATTTTCCTCTAGCTATTTCAAGGCCACCTTCTTCTAGTTCAATTATTTCTTCAATTATTCCAACATCCAAACCAATAATGAATCTAAAGAAAAGAGTCTATTTTGAGAATTAATTTTTAATTTATATTTTTTATCCTAAAGGACCATTAATTCCTCCTTCATATTCAAATAAATTAAATCTACCATTTCTAGAATCTAAACCTACATACTCAGTCATCTTGACAATTATGAAAACTGTAGGCTTGACTAAGTATGTGGTTGAAGTCACCACAGAGAGGGAAGCCTCACCATGGCATATAATTATTTATCCATCCCTACAATTCTCAATTCAAATAAATGTTTAATTATCACCTCTAGTAATAACTTCCCATCCAATGGTCACTCCACCCTCTACCACTATAGACTAAAGTCAGCCAAAAAAGAAGGATACATTATTATTTCCCAATGGATTAAATAACCACAAGGCTAAAGAGATGAGAGACATAATTTATTCCTCACTAAATTTCCTATAGTATCCACTCATTTTGATAGGTAGAGTGGGAAAATATAGAGGATGAAGAAGAGGAAGATAGTGAAAATTTACATAAGGGAATAAATTGAGTTTGAGAAAATGAAAAATATTTTTCCCTTAGTTAAGAAGGCCAAAAAGAAGACAACAGACCCAACATAGTATGCAAAATATTTATTTTATTTTATGGATTCAAATGGAAATGAAATGTAAACGAATAAGGAGGCATATTATAAGTTATTGTAGAGAGATTATCCATGACCATCAGGAAATCCTAGATAGTGTATAAATTGCATCCACTGAGCTATACAATATTTTAAACAATGTTCATGTTTCTAAAGGAGAAATCCAATCTAATATAACAAAGGTGTTTAAAAATTGGAATTGTATAAAAAGTATGATAAAATTATTATCTTTTTGGTTCATTGTTCAAGAAGAAATATATTCGATTATCTAAACTTGATGTCCTAAAAATATTATGCATTGGCCCTTAGCTATGTAATTTTAAAATGCAATCGTGCCACTAAATTTCATACACATATGAAGGTTTTTTTATGAAATTTTATAATCCATTAAAACAAGGCCTTAAATAATGTAGAGATATGAGGGTCATTGATGTGATAACCTCTACTAGATAATTAGTTAACATGCCCAATTTTGAGACACTCCTTAAAGAAGCTATAGATAGCTTTGAAGAAGAAGTTGAGGGAACTATATATAAAACCAATGATGAGATCATGGAATTGATCAATTTTGTTAAAGGCAATGATGAATGCTAAATCCCTTCATGTAGAGTTTAAAATATCAAAGGTAGATCACATAAGGTTGATGGCTAAAGTCATCAAAACATTCAAGCTTGCCTTAATTTTGATATTATTAATAAGGAGTTTGAGATAGAATATTCATTATTTGAAAAACTCAGAGCCAAAAATGGAGCATATAGATTAGTGTCAAGCATGCATGTAATTATAAGTTCTACCACATCGACACAAGGAGTCAAAAGTTTCAAATATGTAGTCATGCATACTTCAGTAGGGCCAGTTTTGATTCTCTAAGAGACTATAATGTCTTTTTAATTTCTACAGTTGTCACTCATCTATTTTCCTCTACTAGTTATGTCACATCAACACCACTCTAAATATGGATATTTATATACATGTTTCAATTATGTTGTAACTGATAGTTCCTAATTTATATGGCATATATATTATATTTTAGTTGAGGAATTCAATTCTAGGTAAATAATTTTGTACATACATGTTCTTCATGGTTTTTGACACAGAATCTTATTTTGTAAGATGTAAGGATGAGGCATACCTCTCCAATATTATATATAATTATATCCCCCTATCAAAAATGGATGATAATTTTGGATATCAAGACTAATAATAAATTCTATTGATTGTTCTACAATTAATCTTGATGTGTTAATCTAGTTCTTTTCTAGATCTATGAATCTTGTAAAAGGCTTTATCATTCTAGTATCTTAGTCTCTTGGATATGCATGAATTAAATAAATATAATTATTTATATTGTGCTACTACTAATTTGAATGTCTTTTGTGTAATAATCATAATAACCCTTTGTAGACATGCAATTCTAATCTCACATCGACAAAAACCTTTGATTATATATGCTAAAGTTTACTATTTTTTTATTTTATAGACTCTTAACTATGTTTTTTGGTGTCTTTATAGTAGCTTCCAACAAACATTGGTTCTTGAGTGCTTGTCCAACCTGTAGTTCAAGAGTCACATTATAAAGGTTTCATCTTATTTGTTCCATAGGCCTTCTTTTTTGCCCTACCTTTTCCTTTTTTTCCCAGTTTATTTTGGTCAGACCCACCTTAGGTTAAATCCATCATCTATTCACCCATATCAAATATATTTAAGTTATCATTCATAATTGAACCATTTATGGTAAACAACTACTCCACTCACCACTATTCCACCAACAATTTGTTTATAAAATTTAATAATCCACCACTCATGCCTTAGAGTGAATATCTATTCACTGATCCTAAAATGTTAGAGGTTATTTCTTAAGGTTCCATTTTATGCATAAACCCACATCAATAGACATGTTTTATACTTTACAATGTAATTATTACTTAAATTCTTTCAATAATTCTAAAAATTTATGAATGATTAGTTTCATTGAAATCAATGCTTAATTTTATGCAATTTGAAATATGATTATTGTCATACAGATTTGATATGTTTAGGAACAACTCATGTTTAAAAAATTAATTTGATGTTTATACTAATAATTTTTATTATATTGATTTGATATATATTATCCTAGTTTAACAAATTGTTTTTTTTTAGTTTGTGATATAAGTACATGTTTTCCCCTAACAAATAGTGTATTATCAAGTGAAGAGATAGATCTATTTTTTGAGCACAAGAAAGAGAATGATTTTTATATACAAGCTTGATAATTTCCAGTGATAATGTACTTAGTTTTAGATCCTTTACAACATTTAGAAGGGTATAAATTTTGTCAGAAACTTTCTTGTATTATTTATTCTATTGATATTTCTCTAAGTTTGTGACAAATTTGTTGTTACGTAGTTCTAAATGTGTCAAGCACATCACATTTGAATGGATGAAATCATTCTAAGGTCTATGATACCATATGACTTAATTATATTCTGCAAGGGTATATTCTATAATATGATACCATCTTTATACAAAGAATTTGTATAATTATCTTTCATAAATATATTATATATATGATTTACTTGTATAGGTTTATAAAAGCTAATCAAGTTTACAATATCCAATCAATAATATATCTAATATTTTTTATAAAAAGTATGAGGAGAAAACTATCATTAGCTTGATTAATTTAGCACATAATTAATTTTTTCTTTTAAATACAAAGGTGTGTAAGTTCCTTAATACATGTTAACAATCTCCATGAAATAGCTAAACAATCTAATATAATAACATTTAAAAAAAAGAAAAGAATAACTATAATTGTTATCATATAATAAATACTAAAATTTAAATATAATTAGATTGAGAAGAAATATTGTGCATAATTCATGCACTTCCCTTTAAATTAAAACCTTGGCCTTAGGTTGACCATACAAGAAGGGACTCCTTTTAGTAAATACATTACATACTGATCCATAATTATTAAAAATGTTGAGTGATTTGCATCAAAATATATTTGAATACTATGAGTTAGTTGATAGATATTTGAATACTAAAAATTGAGAGTCAAAAATATAGTTAGAATTAAGACTAAATTTAGTGGAACCATCATCTCTAGTATCAAGGAAGGAGCCTTTGTATAAACAAGTTTTTGTCAGCAAAGAGGAATGGGTTCAGAGATAAAGATATTAAATATGTAGGTTTCAAATAAAGGGGAATACAAAGGAGATACCAAAAGAAGGATTGATGGAAAGCAAGCTAGCTATAAAATATACACGAGCTCATTTTCATTAATAGAATTAAGGTAGGGTCAAAATCTCATTTACTGATATATAATATAATGTTTAAATGGTGAATATAAGAGACTAAGAATTTTGAAACATGACTAAATTAAATGAATCAATATAAATGGATTATAATTTTTATTTATTTGTTTTATAAAGTAAATGAATAGTTAAAAAAATTGTGATTTAAATGTTAAGTTGTTATATATAACTAAAAAGGTAATATTAAAAAAAATATTATCATGAGATTAATTTAAGTTTACATTTTTAGTAACTTTTATATATATGTTTGAGTGTATTTATTAGTTGTCATTTTTTAAATAAAGTTTGAAGATGATTTATAATTGATTTTAATTTTCAAATATAAGAATATATTAAATTTGTAAAATTATAAAGATATCAAAAATAAAATTAAAATGAAATTTGTAGATTGTATATAGTCAATTTCTAATCCAAAATATTGAAAAGACTTATTTAAGTGACTAATGTGGCTTACGAATGTCTATAATTATTTGATATCTTCATTTTTATAATAATAAAAATAAAACAAATTTTTGGATAAAAAATAATAACATTGACAAAATATACTCCTACATGACTAAATTATTTTTAAGATTTTTTTTTTCTTATAACCTAATTCAAATGTTCATATGCTAATATGAAGGTACAATTTGACTTTTGTATAAATCCTACCCTTAAATCAACCTTTTTAAATGATTTACATAGTTTCCAATTATTTTAATGGTTATTATGTAATTATTATATCCTATTTAGTTTTGTGTAGAAATTGATCCATGCTTATAGTCACTACATGAGGCTTACACCTCATAGATAATGTAGAAAGGCCAAACTATGGTAGTATGCAACAAATAAGTAACCAGGTATTTATTGGATAGAAATGGAGGTAGTCTTGGTTATATTTGAATTAATAGGTTGTGGGTTACCACCTGCTAAACATTTTTGGTTTACCAATTGATAATCGTCATTAGTTAATTATTTTCACCATAATTACAATTTTAGTCAATAATAACATCGTAGGTTACCAAAAAAATCTATGCTAGTCTTTATTACTTGAGTGGTGGTGGATGGAAAGTTGATCTCATGGTTGATAGCCATCTACAATTAGTTTGTCGATAGTATATAACATAGAATGTGGATTAATAGAGGCTCATTGGTAAAATATAAATATAAAATGATGTTGAACTATGAATATAAAATGATATTTTATCGTTATTGAAAGAAGTGTGATTATGAATGGAATTTTGATATAAAAGTGAATTATAAGACTATGGAAATTGTCTCTATGATATCATTTCAAGGGTATGTCATTGTAACATTAATTATTAGGTTGAGGGTTCAACCCTTATTAAAATGTGAGCATTGGATGTAGTATCAACATTAGTCCAAACTGAAACTGTTAGATTCACCTTAAAACATATGCACCTAAGTGTACGCCAGGTGTATACACCATAAATTGGTAAAGTAACCACACATATCATGTCTTTTCATAGTCCTTTCAAAATAGACTCTGACTAGAGAAAATGATCTTTTATTCACATTTAGCCATGTCCCTTTTTTTGACTGGGATTAGTTTTACTACATTTCCAAGACATCTCTTTACTTATCCCTAATCATCTATAGATTTTTAGACTTAACCCATACATACCAAGGTAGCTCTTATAGACCCAGACCCATCCCCCCAAGTCTCATACCCCATGGACAACATCACTCAAATATGACTACAACACTGAAATTGAGGGTGTCCAATTTTTGGTGTTATTATCCAAGTGTAAATTTGGTCCCAATGATCATTTTATTTCAAAGGATGAGTCTTAACCCTATTATTTTATTCATTTATAAGTTTTCTAATGTTGACCAAATGTGAATAAAGATCCTAAATTCAAAATAATGAGTCTCCTATATAAAGGACTACGTAAGGCATTTTATGTCTAACACTTACTATTTTAGCACATTCAACATAATAAACTCACTCAATAGTATATCTCAATTTCTTTACACCACACATAGATTTTCATGCTTGATCAAGAAAGGGCCTAGGTGAAATTCATTCATGCATCAATTGTGCAGGTTGATTATGCATGTTCCCTGAGGGAAAACTACATTGGATCTGAGACTCTAGCTTGAAGGTTAATTTAGGTAGTAATAAAAATAATAGGGGTTCTTGATTTTGTGATCATTCTTCCCTTGACCCAAATTTTACCATTTTTGATTTTGATCTATTTGTTGTTTCCATGTTGTATAAATAAATATAAATACTAAATATTTAAATAGGCCTACAACAAAATCTTATGACTCCCAAGACCTAAAATTTGTTACATAGGTTCATACTGAGTAGATGAACAAAACCAAAACATATTTTAGCCTCAGAACCATAGGACCAGGGATGACTATAGTGCTAGACACTAGGGTGTCTTATTTTTAGTAATCTTATCTAATTAGAAAATAGAAGCTAGAGGTATATTTCTGACACTATCCCAATCCTACTCCTCAAATTCTAAACTTAGAATCTTCCATTTTAGCAAAAAACTAGCTAAGATAATTTCCCTTTGTCTTGTATAATTATCAATTAACATCTATATTTTTACCTATTAAAGTAGATTTTCCCTCAAATTCTAGACCCTTATTATTTAATATCTAAACACTATATTTCCAAGAATAATAAAAAATTTGGTGAACCCAACTTACTTCGAACAAAATTAAAACCATAGCTACACTTAGGGCTTTTCCTTTTTATCTAGTGCAAAAATTTAATTTTTAAAATTTTAATTTTTGTATTAATTTTTGTACATTTATCTTACTCAAAATTATTTTTAGAATTTAAAATCATTGCTTAATTTTCAAATATTATAAAACCCTATTTCAAAACCCTAGATTTCAAAACTACGTCATAAAACACCAAGCCTTTCCTCCTTGCCAATTTTAGAAAACTATTTTGGAATTTTTGAAAATTAATTACCTTGTCAATAATTATTTCAAAATTAGTAGTTTGATGTGCAAAAAAAAATTATTTTTCAAAATTATTATTTTTGTATAATTTTTTTGTGCATTTATCTTATTTCAAATAATTTTTATAATTTGAAATTATTACATAATTTTCAAAAATTATAAAACCCTAGTTCAAAATCCTAGATTTCAAAACTAAGTCCCTAAACCTCAAATTTCCCTCCCTTACAATGTTTAGAAAAATAATTTGAATTTATTGCACATTGTTTGCTTTATCAAAATTAATTTTCAAAATTCAATGTTAGTAGTTCTTTGTGCATTTATTTACTTCATAATACTTTTCAAAATTCTCTTTGGTGATAAAATGGACACAAAGGAAATTCCTCCTTCTCATCCCATATATTAGTTTCTAAAAGTTTCTTACAATTATGAGAATGATTGGACAAATTTGCAAAATTACACATTAGCTAAAACTATAGAAAATGATTTCATTTATAGTGAAAATAATGACTATTATTGTAATCAAGGATATGATGATATATGTAATGATGAGGGTGAATCACTAATAGATGAATGATGTTCTCTTAAACCCATATCTTTTATTCCTTTTTCTAATGAAAATAATTTTGATAAATGGGAAAGATACTTATCACCTCGTTCTTCTAGGTAGAACTCACCAAATGCATAAATTAGTCATGCACTTCCTAGCGAAACTCTTATTGGTGATAATTTACTTCTTTGTAAACCTAATGTCTCTCCCTTTTGCTACCGCTATGTTCAAAATACAACAATAAAAATTCAATATAATCAAATTATTAAATCATGGCTCAAATAATTCATTACATGTTCCTAACTCTTCTCTCTCAAAATAATGTTCAAATTATAACTCTCCTACTCTTACTTCTCATGTTGAAAATGAATAAAATGCATATACTCCATTCATGGATAGAATTGATATACATGATCTTCCAAATTATAGTAATAACTTATTACATATTAGAAAGCAATTAAATCTTTCTCGTACACCTCTCCCTAGCAATGATCGAAATTATAATGAATATGATAGTGAACATGAAAATGAATATGAGAATGAAAGTGAATATGAAAATGATACTTCAAAATATTCTATTTCAAATGAATAAAATGCAAATTGTGATAATGCATGGAATAATTATGACTACTATGAATATAGTGAAGAAGAAAATGCATCTCATGCTTCTAACCCTTCTCTCATTCCTCTCAAATCTCATGCATGCCAAAATGTTTCTCTTACTTTTATTCATGATTTTATGTCAAATAATTCACATGATAATATTAACATCACATTTCCTACCCAATTAAAATGTGATTCACAAAAACATGAAGATACCAATGAATTTCCCAAGCCACCCCTCACCTAAAGAGAAGGGTAGCCCACATACCTCTAGTAAGGTCCAAGCTACCATAAATTCAAAGGTTCATGTGAGCACACCCACTCTTTATGATCCACTTTATAAATGTAGCATTCCCATGGTTAAAATTAACAATCAAATTCAATGATTAAATGAACCACTTCAAGATACTAATGCACCATCCCAATAAATCATCTATTTGATGCATGTTGCTGGTGAACTACAACACCATGTACATCTCCTTACCTTGGAAAACAAAGATTATAAATCTTGGATGGATGCCAATCGTCTACATGGTAACCCTATTCTAAAGACATTCATAAAATCTTCATTGCCTAAGCATTTTCATCCACCATCATTACCTCACTTTGATGGAATTGGAGATCCATTCGCACATCTTTAGGCCTTTTGGAAGGCTTTGCCACCTCATGTGAGCCCTTTTATTCTACTCAATTTTTTTTTATTAGAAATTAGTAAGGGAAACATAGAATTGGTTCTTTCATCTACCCCCCATCAGTTCATTGCACACATATGATTACTTAGAGAAGTCATTTCTCAGGAACTACATTGTAAACATGAGCCCTCATGTTACATATAAGAAACATATCACATTACATAAAAATTATTCAAAGCTATTTAGTGAGTATATCTTAAGATTCAATGCTCATATGTTACTATTGATATAAAAACCAACAAATCTAGAGATTCAACATATCTTCATCAAGGGCCTTTGCTAACCTCTCCTTGAACATCTACTATATCAAACAAATACTTCTTTTAGACATTTGTGTTACATAGTTCTAGCTTTTGAAAATAAATTAGGATTAATTGAGGTAGATTAAATTAATTATATCACTCTAGAATTCATAATAGCATCTTTAGATACAACTCCTACCACTCAACATCCACCATGCCCTAGATAAGATAGAAAACCACATCGAAAAAAATAACCAGTCAAGAATAAAGAGCAAGTTTTTAGAACGTAATCTATATTATCTACTATTAAGAATAAAATTAAAACACCACTACAATTTGATTCAAATTAGGATATCCCATCTACCATATTATTAGCACTACTAGATAAAATTTAGTCACATTACCTTTTATTCACCGATGAGATCCACATCTCTTACATAGACAAACACATCAACCTTTTTGCAACTATCATCGTATCCATGGACATAAATATAATAACTATTTTGGACTCAAATATTTCATTACTTGATGTGTTGATAATGGTATCATAACATTAACATAGGGGGCATAAATATCTCCTCCATTATGGCACCCTAGACCTCATTCATCTATTACTGAGTCATTCTAGGACATTCCTTTACCAAAATCATCACTCACTTATCATAACTGTAATTCAAGTTTTACGATAGAATCTCATAAGAGATATATTATTACAACTATTCATATGTTTTGGAAACTAATACAACACAAAAAACCCACATATAGTAGTGTAGTCTATGGAATACATAGTGCAGTTCCATATACATATCCAACAGAGTCACATACATCATAGTAGAGTATTATTCTAGAGATATATTCATTATAGCCAAGTTTTGAGGGTCCTATCTCACATATCAATCTGATATGATTAATACTAGTTGAGCCCAAAGAATAGAGTACTATTTTTCTAGAGAAATATTCATTAAAAACAAGTTTTTAGGGCACTATCTCACATAATAACCCATTATGATTAAGATTAAATGATCCCTCAAGACAAGTTTCATCTCCATCTCCATATATTACTCAATCATATACATTACAATAGAGCTCACATGGTATTTAGTTATAGATAGAAGAACCTTCTTCATGGTAGATAATATCAACTACAGAGAACATTCCACACATCATAAGCCATATGGGCATTTATTCATATGGATGGTAGGGTTCAGATAGTGATATATCATAGTTTGATACAACATATAATCATTTTAGGTCAATTCATAACTTCACTTATTAGGGAAATGATGTAGCTAAAGGTCTAGGTATCCTTTGTATTCTTGAGCCACTCTTAGGGAGGTAATATGCACACAGTGTTATCTTACTTTCCCCTCCTACTAACAACTAACATTCTATATTCTAGATAGCCATCCCTAGCCATAACTAAATTATAAAAGTCCAAATATTACCAAACCAAACTTATCCAAACACTTCCCCACTCAAGCTAAATCAAACATATCCAAATCCTACTTTACCAATCCCAAAAACCAACTCAAATTTATCCAAATAGATTACTAATTACCACAACAAATTTTTTTTCCTACATACAATTAGAATTTGAAATCAATAAGCCTACCATCACACTTATCAAAACATCACACCCAAACATATCAAAACATCAAATCCCATATCCAAAGTACCATTTACCAAGAACATGCAAATTCAAAATCAATACTCGATAAACCATTTTTAAAGTCAACCACTTACAATCAATATACCAACATATCCTAGAATCCATAACACAAATACACATGAGTTTGAAATCAAACTAGCATATATATATATATATATATATATATATATATATATATCATGAAGTTTTCAAAATATATACATTATGTCAAAGTAAAATCAATCATGAATGGGTATCATGCCCTCACTCTCAATATCACACTTTCCTCAAGTGATAGTCCCATAATCCTACCTAGCACTTGATGACCGTGCACCTCCTCGAGCTCATAAATTCCTCTTATGCTATCTATCCCACTCTAATAACTGACCATGCTCTTCATGTGAGTTTGTATATCATTGTTGAAGATGCATATTGTCATTTAGAAACTTCATGCTCACCATGCCAGAATTAGGTGGAGGCATCCTATGCTTATCCAAATTAACTCTAAATCCATCCCTCTCTCCTACTTCCCTAACATAGGAAACTATAGCTATAATGGCTCTATCAAATAGGTGGTCATAAACTACAACCATAACTATCACTCTCACTATCAAACCTTCCCCTATAGCATCATTAGGAACATGCCATGTAAGTTCATGAAGTGTTAACTCAATGATGGTCTCCCAAAACTCATCATCTCCCCTACCCACCCTAATAGGTGCCTCATCCTATACACCTCCCATCCAACCTATACACATAATAAGTACAAAAATATATTAGATATATACTTTCAAATCCAAACTAAAACACAAACATATGTACAATTCAAATACAATCACTAATTACCTCCCATCATCTATATTGGCTCAAGTTCCTCATATGTATGAACATCCACTCCATCCACAAGATACAATGAAGACCATCACTACCTATCCCATCATGCATTATATGCCTCAGTGCATCCCACATCATCTACATTAGGGATATCTATAATTGTATCTCATGAATACAAATGTAACGGTGCTAACTCAGCCTCAATCAATCTAGTATGAGCCCTTGCTCTCACTGGTGCCCTACACTCCTCAAATATACCCATGCTATAGGAGGAACATCTTGTTGAACCCCAAACTACCTATTCACATGCTCATAATGAAAGTGCTCATATACTTCAACCCAATGATCATGAAACCAACAACTGTTCCTCATATACCATATCTACTATCCATCCTCTTTAGGAAATCCTCTTTAGGGCCTCCATATGATTTCATGGGCCACCAGTATATATATACCATCCTCCTATAGTGATTTATCCTAGGAGATCAGATAGCCAACTCATTCATCCATCACTCACCAAATGGTTGAGGATATGCCCAACTCACCCTCGTTAATCTAATAGGTCACACAACTGCTATGTGCTCATATGACTAGTAATGTAACAAAATGGCCATGCCTATATAACCATTTAATGCCTCTTATGTAAATATATATACATCTCTATATAAGTGGGAAAGCATAGTCCTACCCCATGAGAACATAGTACCATATGTCTCAATGTTACAAACCACCCTATAGATCCTAGAAGTAATAGACACTCCACTATGATCCACTACAACAAAAGAAGCCAAAAATATAGCTAAACACTTATGCAAGCATATAAAAATTGATTTCACAATCACTAATAATAACACATCACTATCATTACCTCAATGATGTATTCTTGAGAGTAGCCCAAGAAAGTATATTGATGCATGATCAATAAAAACTGTACCCATGTCATCCTGTAATGGCACCCATTGCCCACTAATTAATAAATGAAAAATATGGTATACATCCTCTATAATAATAGTGATCTCTTTAGTAGGAAGACAAAATCTATAGGTATCAACATTCAACCTCTCACATAAAGCATTAATCATCTACCTATCCCACTACATTGTGCCTAGGTCACATACATGACCCAACCCAACATTATCCATAATAACATGCTCATCAATAGATAATGGTAGAATCTTTAGTTTCTCCATCACTTGACCTCTATGGAACTCTTACTTTTGAACCTCACCCTATAAACACTAAAAAATAGACTATATATCAAATAACCATGCCAAGTAAATAGCCAAGCTATACAATAATAAATAATAAATTAGAATCTCAAAAAACCATCCCCAGTGAACAAAAACACTAAAAAAGGACACTAGTACTAGACTAAAATGATGGAACTTGGATAACAATGATGCATCCTAGACAACAATACTAACTCTGGGATAGGAGCATTGGAAATAGTCAAAAAAAATTAGACTACTTAAAATAGCTCAAAAATACCCAAAATAGCCTTCTAAATATTTATAAATCAAGAGTTAAGCATACTCACCAGGGTAATCTCCCCGTTGACCTCAATCTGGGCTACCAACTACTCAAAATGGGGCATGGAAGGTGCTCATTTCCTAGGCATTTTGAACTCCATATCTCCATTATCTCAAACTAGTCACTACACAAATGAACCCAAAGTCAATCAAAATTCGTATATCAACCAACTCTTCTATTCAAAATCAAAAAACTATTTTGCTTATAACTAAAGCCTCGTAACTCCATTTTACAAACCATTTGATTCGACAAAATTATGAAACTGATACCTTCAACATCAAACAACCTTTACTATTTCATTATGTAATTTGGCTACTATAGAATTCAAACATCCTTATACCTCCTTTTTACCTCGACAATACACATTAGTACCTACTAATCAAAACATTCAAACAACCCAACCTATTTAATAAATCAACCATTTACTTCATTCAATCTATTACTACCTCATTTTCCTACCATAACATGAATGTTTCTATATCTCTACTATACCCAGATATAGGATTCGATCCTAATCAATCAAATATATATTTCACTCTCAATAATTCAATCTCATCCATTAAACAATAAATATTAAATCTATTCAATACATACCAACCAAGTTCCTATACATTCCACCACTAGTCATCACATTTGGCTCAACCTCCTCTATCAAAATTTCATCCCTCTCCCCAAAATGGGGGCATCATTCCTAGTATTACTATTCTTACACTTATCCAACACACCTATCCACTCACACAAATAGATACACCATGTTTCATACACCTCTAGTGGTCAAATTATTAGATTTGGCTTAGATTAGTCAAAACACATAGTGATTCAGACTATATGGCTCATTTAACATCACTCAACTTAGACTGTTCAAGATTATATAGTGGTTTAGATTATATGGGTCACTTAACATCACTCAGTTTAGTTTAATCAAGATTATACATTGATTCATATCACATTGGGTGGGTCACTCAACATTACTCAAGACATTCATAAGGATACACCTTCAATTTCAAAATATATAGACTACTAGATGTCTCACACATACAACTTCATACATCATGACATAGTAACAACCAAATAATAGATTATAGCCATAGTATAGAGCATATTATTTTGATCTCTAGTTTTCACATGGCACATGACACAATAGATCATATCACATATGGTTATATAGTTTTCTGGAATATCTAGATGTATCACTCACATACCATATTTGGGGGCATGGCACAGATGTTCATGTACTTCATCTTCTAAGATTATATAGATTATTATGACAAGACATACCATTTTATTCTTACACATTTACCAAAGTTTTTAGTTTACACCCAAACATTAGTCAGGTTGTCACCAAGTTAGACTATGTGGTCATCCATAGTGATTGGTCCATTGTATTACTTAGACTCAGACCTAGGATTTTGTGTGTGATATAGGGTAGAAATTAGTTTACAACCTATAAACACTTCTCAAATCTAGTTTAAATTATTCAAATTTAGTATAGGAGGAATCTATTATAGGGATTCCTTCTTTCTCCAAGTACTTTTTAAGTTCTTCATCCACTTTCCTGGCCAAAAATTTGGATCCTCTTTTAGTACACTTATCTCCATATAGATAGGTTCTGGTTTTCATCTTCTTTATTTCTTTTACTCTATTATTTCATTTCATTTCATCACTAGATTAAAAGAGGGGAAAATGTATACACCCTAAATTGGTCAAGCAATCACACATATCATGTCTTTTTATGGTCTTTTCACAGGAGACTCCAACTAGAGAATATGATATTTTATTCACATCTAGCCATGTCTCTTTATCTGATTGGTCTTAGTCTTACTACATTCCCTAGACATCTATTTACTTATCTTTATTCATTCATAGCTTTTTATACTTAACTGTGTCATACCCAAATAACTCTTATAGGTCTAGACCCATCTAGCTAGGTCCCATACCCACTGGACAATAGCACCCAAATAGGACTACCGTACTAAAACCCAAGGTGTCCAGTTTCTAGTATTATTGTCCAAGTGCAAATTTGCTCCCAATGGTCAATTTATTTGGTAGGATGAGTCTTACCCCTCTTATTTACTTCATTCTTATTTTTTCCAATGTTGACCAAATGTGAATAAAGCTCCCAAATTTGAATTAATGAGTCTCCTATATAAAGGACTGCACAAGGCATTTTATATCTAACACTTACTATTTTGGCACATTAGACATAATAAAATCACTCAATACTATAGCTCAAATTATTTACATCACACATAGATTTTCATGCTTGATCAAGGAAGGGCTTATTCAAAATTCATTCTTGCATCAATCATTTATGTTGATTATGCATGTTCCCTAAGGGAGAACTACATTAGATCTGAGACCCTAGCTTGAGCATTAATGTAGGCAGCAATCAGAGTAGTAGGGGTTCTTGATTGTATGATCATTCTTCCCATAGACTAAATTTTCCTCCTTTTTATTTTTATCTATTTGGTTTTTTTTATGTGTATAGACAAATACAGCTACTGAAGATTGAAATAGACCTACAACAAGCTTTGGTGGCTTCTAGGACCTAAATTTTGGTATGTAGGGTCATAATGAGTAGATGAATAGAACCCATATATATTTTATCCTTACGATAATAACATCCAGGGGGAATATAGTACTAGACACTAGGGTGTCCTATTTTCAACACTTCTATACAATTAGAAAATAAAAGCTAGAGCCAAATTTCTGACACTATCCCAATCCTACTCAAATTCTAGACTCAGAATCTTCTATTTCAGGATAAATATACCTAAGTTAATTTCTCTCTATCTTGTATAATTATAAGTTAAAATCTATATTTTTCCTTATTAAAGTATATTTTACCTCAAATTTGAGACCCTTATTATTTATTATCTAAATAGTATATTTCCAAAAATAATAAAACACCAGGTCACTAATTCCATGACAATATTAATATCATCTAAGAATACTGAGATATCTTAATTCAAAAAAAATTCAAAGACCATGGAAAATAGATTTTTGATATAATAGTGAATTATGAAAGACTATGGAGGATATATGGTTAGTGAACTATGGTATTATGTCAATTATTGGATATTTACATTAAAAATGAATTATAGAAATTGGGATGAATTTTGAAAGATGACTATAAAAAATTTGTGGAGTATGAGAACATAAATGGAAAATGGAATTAATATAAATTAAATGATTAAATTAAATTAATTATAAGGAGATATATGAGATTAGGGTTTGCCTTAATCTCTTCCTAAATATTCTCTAATAAAAATTGTAAAATATATATTTATTTATTTTCATAAACATTACATATTGTTTATGTGTGATGCCTAAACTATAATAAATATATACAAAAATTTGACTGTATAACCTTATAAAATATTATTCATATGTTTTTTATCCTTAACATTATTGGGAACCTTTTTAAATCAAATTGACTAAAGTTATAGTCCATTTTTTATAGTAAAACCTATACTTTCTCCACCATTTAAATGAAATACAAAATTAGTATATCTATTGTATTCTTTGTTAGACAATCCTCAGAAAGTGTGAGGGAGATATCATTTAATGTGGGTGGTATGGAACACTTGTGAATTAAGCTATCTCATGCACACTTTTTGGAGATCATGCATATTTGATTCTTGGTGATCATTAATTTTTTATTATATTGTTAGAATAGATGGGTTTGGTTATACATTAAGAATTGAGTTTTGGACTTAAGAACATGAATACCATGTGGGTTTTAGAAATCATTTAGTTTCAAATTGACTTAGTAACTGGGAGTAGATTATTAGGTCTAAATGCAACAAGGTGGACTTGTTGACTTCCTAGGTCTTATGGTCATAAGCATGTATACCTAGTGTACATATTATAATTATGTTATTTTAATTCTACTATATATTAGCAATGTATTAAAACATTTTCTTGTTGACTTTTTAGACATGCATTCATTACGTAGATCTAGTTACAATATGATTTATTTTAATGTTTTTTTTTAATTCATTATCAGTTTTGTAACTACCTTGATCCTAAAGGTTAGGGCTAATATTAGTGAATGAGAAGTGTTTGGGGGATCTAACAAGAACCACATAGATGACAAGTCTCTAATGATACTCTCCCTCTTGTTATACAGTTATTGCCTTCAATTGTTATCTCCTAAATCCTCAAAGTTCACAAGGAGAATATTTGATATCTTTTATGTTTGTTATGGATAAATTATGTACTATATTGTATATATGTATTCTATAATATATTTAGCGGAAGTAATCTTATAAAATGTAACCATTGATTTCATCTTGATCATTTTATGGATTTAATATTTCATTAATAGTTGTATTTTTTTATTTATTTAGACAAGAATATTAATATATTCATGCTTAGTTATTTAATATGTGAGTATCTATTATTTGATGATTTAAAATGTTTTTTTTATGAAAGCATGTTGAATTACTTATTGTAATGAGTTTGAAAAAATAAGTTAACTTTAAATATGATATCAAGGATGTTTTGTAACTAGAAAACTAGTTTTATTATTCTATACTTTAAATCATATCATATATATTAATTAATTTATGAATGTGGTTTTTTAGTATTAGTTAATAATTATTTTGGAGGATAAACTATAACTCTCAAAAGAATGAAAATTATTATTGTTTTTCCAATATTTAACCTAAGGGGTTCTTATATTGTGGTATCAAAGCCATGTTCAATTCTTAGGCCTAACGCACACATTCACATTTCTAAATTGCATGTTTTTGGTCTCTCCAAGAAGATTTTGATTTAAAAAGGATGAATACAAACAAGGTGAAGAGATCATGCATACTATTTGTTTTTTTCTAACCATGGTGATCAATACCTAGGATAGGGTTGGTGCCCTTAAACAATGACTATAGGAGTTAACCCTAGAACATGGAATGAGAAATAACCAAGAGAAAAATGATCAATATGATTAGGTAAAAAATTATAATAGCTAAAATGAGAATGATCAAGATAAGGATGATCACTAGGAGCATCAATAGCATCAAGACCATCGAAATCAAGATGATAATGTAGTCTAAGGAAAAGAACCCAATTTGAGATATATTTGGTTAGGGAGTTAAAGAGAATATATTCAACAAAGTATAATGTAACACTACCCTGAGATGGTGTAGAATCATCAATAAATGATATGAATTAGTAGTTTGAAATCTATGAATTTTATGAGGAAACCATTTTAGTTTAATGATCTTATGAAGTGGTCACTAATTTGGCAAATGGTCCACGTATAATTCATCAATTCAACTCTTATTTAACTCTTAAAAAATAAGTTTTTTCACTAGTATGCCTTTATTTATTTTTAAAATCAAATCTATACGTGTTATATAGAAATGGACTAAAAAAATGCAAGGGGAACACAAAATATATGACATAAACATTTATCCTAGAGAAACTCAATATGAGAAAATTCTAGTTGAGTGTGGTTCTTTCTCATTCTCCTTCCACTATGTCATTCTCAAGTACATGTTTTCTAACATTAAGTGGCCTTCATGAATACCCAATGTTATGTATGATGAATTTCAACCTATAATAATTATTCTTAATGGATCACTAAAACATGGACTAAAGAGAATTCACATAACATATAAAAGGATTAAAAATATCAGAATTATTATTTATTAATATCTCCAAATGGTTAAATATAATACATTAGTACAAAAATATGATAGCTTAGACGATATTCCATCTATCTATTTTTATAAGTCTAAATACAGTGATATACTTTAATGGTCACATAATTTATATCTATCCTTTTGATCTATGTAGCTCCATATTATGCCAAGAGGTGTAATATATGTAATGGTAAATGCCTATATTTGAAAGTATGCCATGGTACAACCATATACCTCTATGGTTCTATATTGAGTTTCCTGAATAAACATGCTAACATCATCCCTAGACTTAAACTCTTTTCTCATCCTCAAGACAACCCAATTTTAAAGAATGATACAAAATTGATTAGTGTCTCAAACCTTATGGAATTTTTTTTTAATGTTTATTGAAAATCTTACTTTTGAAGGCTTTACATTATGTGAGGTAACTATTGGCTCATTGGGCTTTCATCTCAAGCTATATATTTTATTGAACCACTTCAATGTTTTCACTAGGGTTGGGGTGAGTTACAATAGTATTGAATTATGTCTTAATTTACATTATAACCTTCTCCAAATTTCAATGAAAAAATTTACCAGGTCTCTAAATTCTTTGATCTCAATGAATATTTTTTATCTTTGTTATTGATGCTCACAATGTTTTCCACCTAGTGCTAAAATCCTTGGTCTCTTCATGCATGTTACATATTTGGAAATATAATATTTTTATTAGCCTAGTAAGAGTATTCCTTGGGTTTGTATAAGGCCTTTTTTTCCTCTAGTGTTTCTATTGGTCACCCAGGAGTGAAATAAAAATATGTACCAATGTCTGATATTATTTTATCTAGAGAAGCAATATGTTATTTCATTGTATTATGGTGTTGTTTATTCTCCTCTAAGAGCTTAGTATTTTTTCAATTTTGAACTCTTATATTTCACTATCCATAATGTTTTTCCTCTCTTCCATGGTGATGGCCTAATATTTGATAAAACCTTACAAAGTTTATGTAAATCGTTGAGTGATTGGCATATTTTGATCTACTTCAAATTATGAATTGAATTTTTTCATTGTGTGGATGGATTTTTTTAGTATTTCCTATAATAATTTGTATCTATACATCCAATCATACCATTCACTCTCCTAAAATATATTTCCCAAATTATTCTTTTGACTAGGGGTCAATTTGTGTAACTTGATATAACATTTCCTTGTGTTGTTGTTTTGGTAAGGGAGGAATTTAAATAGAAGGTTTTTGATTTTTGACATTGGTAAAAAACTATTATAATTTGGGAGAGGGAATATTGGGGGATTATAGTGAGTGTGGATGGAGTTATGGTAAATTTTTGAGTGGAAGTTGAAGTGAAGTGGAAATTAGTTGCTTGGGGAAAATGGCAATTGTGGTGTTTGGGCAAATATGTTTGTCCTAGCTTCTATTATTGATTAATTTTGTGTGTCCTGAGTGTTTTTGGAGGAATCCTTAGTATTATTTTTCTTCATATTTTCTTATTATAATTTTTGGGTACCTTATTCTACCACTTTTTTATTTTTCACTTATTTAGCTGGGAGGGCATCATCGTTTGTCACCTTTTTTATTTTCTACAACTAAGAAGGCAACATCCACCACCACATTCTTATTTTTCTACTCTTCCTCTACTATCCATTATTTATATTTTTATATATTTTATGTTTTTTCTCTCTCTTATTTCTAATTTTCATCTTTCTCCTTTTCTTTTTTCTTTTTTTTCTTTTTCCTACTGTTGTTTTTCTTTTTCTTTATTTGACTTTAATGCATCAACTACTTCCTATATATCCATGACCTATTCTTTATTTTTATTTCGTTTTTCCATTTGTTCATCATTTACCATGGCTAAAGATTTATCATATTATTTTTGGGCTTTAACCAACATGATATATATGGCTTGGTCTGTATTTGTTCTTTCTTCACTCTCTCTGTCTAATGATGTCATTATCATGACTTATATATCAAAGACATCAATGGGGGACTATCCAAAACTTGGATCTAAATGTGTGGGGAGGTAATTCTTATTTGTGCTCTTTTTTCTTTTTTTTAATGGTATCTCATTTATTTATTGTGTGGGATGTGTAATTAGTTTTATTGTGTGAACAAACATGCCACCCATGGATCCACCATCTATTCTGATAGAATATCCTAGTTTTCCCTTTTTAGGTACATCTACATTTTTTAAGTACTACCATTTAATCTACAACTTGGAAACAAACCTTATTCCCCTTCTTTTTCTTTGTTTCCTCGAGTTTTTTTGTTTTTCTCATGTTTTCATCTATGATTTTGTCCTCTATTCCTATTTTTCCATTTGATGATTCTCTTTTTACTTCATCCACTAACTCTTCCATAATGGATTACATGTCAATTGGACTAGACTTACCTAAGACTCATGGAAAGGGCTAGATGAAGGGAATAAATGTTTAAGTTTCCTTATCTAACACTTCATATTAGAATGGGGGAAAATTTTTGGTATTTTGATCATATGGGCAGATACATATGTAGTCAGTGGTGGAAAAAAGTACTCTTCATGGTATTTTCCTAATATTTATAGGGAAATAAAATAATACAAACTAATGATTTATTTTAAATTAACTCACCACATAATCTCTTTGTCTTAAACGTATTATCCCACATTCATAGTCTCTAGATGATTTTTGATTTGTCTTTCTATGGTTATTTTTTATCCAATTATATTTGTCTCTTTTTTCCTAGGAGGGTGTTTGTTTAGTACATAACTATTAAAAGTTACATAGATCCATAGAAAAAATCATGCTTACCTTTTTTGATATTATAAATGTTTGCATTAAAATTTTCCAACATGCTTGGCAAACTTTATATTTTCCTTTAATTGAAAACATATCAAATGCCATCATTTCACTCTTAGGGCTCAAGGAATATTCATTGTTAGTAAAGTATATTTTCCATGTTAATGATTTGATTGTGTATCTATAGGCAACATTAGGAATAGTTACTATGTGAATGCCACATTTTCCTTTAGTAGATTTTTTATAATTAGAGCATACTACTAATTTTGTTGAACCTTTATTTTTGTAGTTCATAATAGTATTTTTTTCATTCATTAACCTAGTCACTCTTTTAATGTCTGGGATGATAATGACATGAGAGTAGTTGAGGAAAAAAATACCATTGTGCACCTAGATGAGTAAAATTATGATTATAGTGTATGTGACCATGAAGTATGTAAATATTTCCCAAACTTCAAGCTTCATATGTGGAATAATTTTTCCTTTAGGATTCTAATCCCTCATATTTTGTTCCAGTATATCATGTATTAATTATGCCTTGTATACCTCCATTATACTATAGACAATTTATATCAGATGTACATGAATGTATCCTCTAGGTGAGTAACCTTATAAGGTAGCTTGGAAAATGCTACCTCTAGATTTGGTTCTCAATGTTTTGCTGGAACATTATTTGATTTTGAATGATGAGTTATTTTATGTCCACAAGGATTGGGGATGCCATTTTTTCCATATTTATGTTGTGTTGTACCTCTAATTGTTTTAAAATTTATCTATCATAAATTTCATGGAATTTCAACTATTAGAAATATTGGAGGATTGAAAGTGATGTTGGATGTGCTTTTTATATTTGTCTATAGTTTTAGGTAGTGACGACCGAGTGAACTCTTAGTATGAGTGAATTTATTTGTGATCATGTATTGAACATCTTTTTGAGTTGATATTTTATTATTAGTTGGATCTATCTTATCACCCCCATTAGTTTTAATGACTCACTATGTGACATTGATTATATTATGTGCTTTAGTTTACATTTTATATGTATTGCATTTCACTGATTAATGCCCCACATGGTAGTTTATGTTTTTATTTGATGTGATGTGATTGTTTATTTTATTAACATAATCTATGTATGTATTTATGGAGTTATCTATAGTCAACCTACACATTTATATTAAGTGTCTGGAATCATATATCATAGAGTTCAAACAGAACTCACCTATCCTTTTTACTTTTTCCCTCAAGCCTTCATTCAGTAGATTTCAACTTGATGGTTATTATTATTTTTTATTTTTAACTCAAGCTACCATATAGCACAAAACATTGTCATCCTATTTATGACTATTCTTCTCTATTATGTTGTTGTATGTAGAGAATCAATATCAATGCCATGAATAGTGTATGTAAATGTTTGATGCCATGTTATGATTTTAGGATTCTATTGTTTACTTTTATACTTAATGATAAAATTAGAATAATTCATTATTGATAGTGTTGATTAGATCAAGGAATGACTCAACCACATAATGTCAAATTTGAATGGCTCAATGTATGACTCAGCCATGCAATTGATGGATGATTGTTTTGAAAATTGGGCATAAAAGTACTAGCAAGATTATTTCCAACCTCAAATATATAGATCAAATAAATTATCAAGATATGAATGTGAATGGATTTATTATCCCTTCAATTAATTATTAAAACTAATCACAAAATTATTATAAAAGTTTTAAAGGAATCATATCTTCTTTGTTAATGTTCTTATGTTATGTTTTGTGTGATGCTAAAAATAATTGTAGTTATTATGAAGTATATTTGTAAATATATAATGTTATGGAATGACTACTAGAATCTATGGTTTACCTTTATACTCAATGAAAAATACTATGGAAATTATTTATAGGGTTGAGTGGCTCAATGCATGTGTATATGATATTTTGTGATTATGTAACATTTGAGTCTTGTGCACTTGGCCAATTAAGACCCAAGTTGTTCCTCTTAGTTATACACATCTTAATTTCATAAGCCTTGCATCCAATGTATCTTGTTCCCTTTGGTATATCTCTTAGTATAAACAAAATTATATTATAACATAAAAATCTCATCTTTCCCATAATGATTAAAATTTACTTATACCTCTGCAAGTTCTAATCTTGTGTATGTTCTCCTTATCCCCAAACACTAACATCTAGGATATATAATAGCATCGATGGTACCATCCTAACCTAACATAAGTATCCATTTACATAAACTCATATAATTTTTAGATGAAAATTATTAAAATGGTTGGACCAATTGATTTTATATGATTTATATCCCAATAGGATTGATACAACTATAATATCAACCCTCATTCGTTCCTCACCTAGAAATCAAACCAAAAGAGCACTAAAGTTACCAAAAGATTTCTTATTCTATGATATTATAATATATATAAAATGAATAACCCAAATATAGGTTTTAATTACTAAAGGAGTAGTCATAAGGCCATATTTTATAAGTTATAAGCTAGGTCACTATTGTACTTGCTTTACACATATTATATGATTCACACACAAGCCAACACATAAGGGATAATTAAATGAATATGATAAGCTATTATAGATTATTGGATATGTAGGTAATAACCTTTGATATTATGGTCATTATGGTTTAGCTCAACATTATGTCCCCATTAACCCATTTCCCCCACTGTCACATAAAAATATGAAAAGCTAGGGTTTTGCAATTTCACCAGGAGTGATAGTCCATGAGCTATATCTGAATACACAAAATTAAAAGTGAAGTAAAACCTAAAATAATATCAGTCATTACATCCTTTTTTATTATATATTCCATATATGATAGTAATATTTAACTTGAACACTAACTTCGATGCAACCATCTTAGGCTGACACAACTATCCAAAGAGCTAGAGACACCAAATGTAGAATCTAACGAATGATATATAACTATATTCTTGTTTAATTTATACCTATAATATATCTATAACTAAATTTTAATTATATATAACTAATTAATATTATTTATTTGATTTGTATATCTATCATAGTTGTACTTTCCATTAATAGCCTATCTTAATTTAATAAATTTAACATATGGTACATCTAAATTTAACACATTAATTAGCCTGATGTAGATATGATATTCAACATTGTAACCTATAATTTATTTTTCATTAAAATTATCTACCCAAATATGATTATAAAATCCAAAATTATTGTTAAATTTATGGTGAACCCAATTTTTGAACATCAAACCCTAGTTATAGTTTTATAATTTTTTCCATATTATTGATCCATGATTGATAAATCTTATAATCATGTTTTCCATGGAGATATATATAAATTATTTTATGGTCTAATAACTTATATTTCCTATGGTTTTTTATATTATTTACTTGGTTAAATCCATCTGATCCATATAAGATTCAAAATTTACATTCTAGCATACTCCTTGTTTTAATGTTTATAATGAGATTTGACCTATTACAAAAAACTACCAAAGGGTATGTATGAAGTAATAATTAAACCCATGCCATGTTCCCACCTTATCTAAGAATATTATTTCTCAAAATTCCCTCTTTTAATTGTTACACTGATCATCCCATTGAAAATATGTCCTTGTAGATGTATTGTATATGACTATGTTACCTTGTAATCTGGAACTACCATATGTGGCTTCTAATTTAAATTCCATAAAATGGACTTAGAATAATATATCCTTTAAAAAATAGTAATTAAAATTTAAAATTATTATAAATATATTTTTTCTAATCTACATCTGTGTGTATGTTTGTAATAAAAAGGTAAAATGAGTTTTTGTGGAGAATGGTTCAGGAATCAACATTTACAACATATGTTTTATCTTCTCAATTAGCATCAGAACTTCAAACTTAGACCTATTGTAAAAAATTGGCATACATATGAAAATTTTACCTATATGGATCATTCCCCTCTCTTGGACCATTTAGGAACCTTCTACCCCCATGACTAGTCCCTTTTTGGTCCTGACTTGATGATGTATTACAATATATTAGAAAGTCCTAGTGTAGTTTGAGGAGCTAAACATGGTTCTTTTCAATTTGATGATCCAATGGTGGAGAGATAATATAGACCTCATGACCCTACCACATGTCATTGTTCAGCATTTGAAACACTTTAAGCAAGTTTTAAGGTGAATTTGGAGATTTTGAGGAAAAGCCCTAGAAACATGTCTTAAATTGCAAGTGAAGGATCCAATGGGTTTTCATGGTGATCAAACATTCAAGAGAATGAATTATGTTTTGAAAAAGTATTTTATATTTCAAAAATTCAAAAACAAGGTCTAGATAATCTAATATGCCCAAAAGACCCCCAAAAGTGCATTAGATGACTTAAGGGTCCTCAAAATAGAAATTTCAAGTGAAAAAGCAACTTTTTGAGGAATTCAATTTTTTTTTTAAACTTCCTCCCACCTCATTATTGTGTGTGTGTGTGTGTGTGTGTGTGTGTGTGTGTGTGTGTGTGTGTGTGTGTGTGTGTGTGTGTGTGTGTGTGTGTGCGTGCGTGTACATATACACATACACATACACATACACATACATACATACATACATACACACACACACACACACACACACACACACACACACACACACACACACACACATATATATATATATATATATATATATATATATATATATATATGTTCAAGTCCATTTAAAGTCATTTTGGAGTGGAGGAGATGAGTTTGGGAGTAAAAAGATGCATTTTGGAGCTTTGGTAGAATATGTTTTTGAAGATTTTTATTAATTAAGGGGATCAAATATCATATGAATGAATACATGGTGTCCCTAATATCCTTTTATATTCCTTTTAAATCAGATTCAACCACATGAACTAGTAGAGGCAAGGAAAACCTATTAGTTGTAAACTAAGCATGAAGCAAGTTTTTTAGCCATTAATGAAATTCTAAGAACTTCAAAAGTTTTTGAGAAGGAATGAAAGGTTATTTAATTAATTATAAAAAATTCCCAAGTGTTTTATTACATTGTTAAACTTCTAGTTATTCATTCTAGAGAAAAACTAATTTGGCCAGTCTTGGATAGCTCTAGGAAAACCTCATGTTTTCACTCAACATGATCAGTAGAGAGAGGCTTGGGCCAGAATAATTTTTTTAATGATAGGGAACCTAATTTACTTACTATATATGTAATTTATGGTATAATTCATCTTCCTATATTTACTAAAAATCACTAATAGTTCAGGGGTGTCTAGGTGGCCCACTCATCCAAACATGGTCCAAGTTTTCTTATGTTGCTTCATTTAAAAATTTAATAAGAAATAATGGTTTTAGAGGAGTTATTTCATGGTAAAATAGGGCCTATTATTATTATTGGTTTCATCATATAACTCCTCCCAGGAAGCTACTTATGGCATAAAACTTGTTTTCCTTATTATCCTTGTGAATGGTCCATTTGATTGGTTTTAGAGTAGAGCATGGGTTAGAAGGCTAATGGACACTCCAAATCTTTATGAATAATCAATTTATTCAATTTATGTTTTCTAATCAGTCCTCATTATTTCATTAAATCCTTGATGGGTAAAATGAGTAGTAGTCTTCAATGGTAAAACACCATCTACAATAATCTTTATCCTGTCTTAGAGTGAAAGGAGGTAATGAGTATTTTGAAGAGGTTCATTTGAGTGGAATTCATGATCAAAAAGTGGTGATGGAATCATTATTTTAAAATTTACAATGAATATAGATAAATCAAATCATACAAATCTTGCCTTGAACAAAAAACAACTTGTAAAATCTCTCATTAGCATATATTAAGGTTTCAAGTACCCTACAAGAGACTAACCATATTAGAATGAAGATGTTGAAACTAGTTTGACATCTTCCAAGATGGGAAAGATAAATTTGAAGGTTTTGGGAAGGCCTAATTTTTATCATAGGTTCAACAAATATGTATATGGTCAAATTCTCACCTTCACTATTATGTGTCTTGCAATGTACACCTGTAGGTGACTCATATAGAGTATGAAATAATTATAAGGCATACGTTGAAGCTTTTTTGGACCTTCCTTAGAGTATTTAAGGTTTGAGGTTGATGTAGTAATCAATAATCAATCCATTGAGTGGAAATGTAGTCTTGAAACCTTGATCCTATATTTTTTAAGCAATTTTAGGGATCAATTACCTAAAAGTCTCCAAATCAAGGTTTTCACCCTTCTTTCAATCCTCCCATAGTGAAGCATATGAAGTCTTGGTTGGTTTATATGTTTCTATCATGAATTCCTATGATAAGGGATAAGATTTGGCATAAAAATAAGTATTTTTAGCCAAGTAATATGATCATTGAGATCCCTCAATTCATGCAATAATTCATTGTTGTTCCTTAGTATTATCTACAAGATTTTCAACCTCAAATGGCCTTGTGGTGATATAAGGCTTGATGAAGGCATAATTATGTGTAAAACTATTCCCATGGGATTAGAATGGAACTAGTGGAATAAAAAAACACATTGAGAGGAGTTAATATATATGAATTCAAACCACATCACAACCTATAGGAACCCCTTTATATGAGTGGAAACACACTACATATTTGACTTGCCAACTAGGCTTGTCAATGTAAAGGGTATGCATTGACGGATATAGAAAAGATTGGGAGTGTTATAAGTAAGGAAATAATAATAAAATCAGTAATATAAATTCCACATCGTTCTCATCACAATGGGAATAGGGTAGGAACCATTTTTAAGAGCAACATATCGTCAACTTTTTACATAGTCAAGTTTCAAGCTACTTTGAAAGAGAATTAAGAGGTTAGAGGTTCTAAAGAAGTGACCATACATTCCCATATATAAAATATGAACCTAATCACCCAAGTAAGCTAATAAAGGTTTAAAATTTACCAATAAAATAAGGAAAACATATTTTGTTTTGTCTCAGAGTTTGGGTACTCTTGAAAATCAAACATCTTGCCAACCTAGTGAATAGTGCAAGCCATATTAGAATGCATAGTAAGAGGTCTTAGAGACATCAAGGAGTTATTTATAAGGTGTTTTTTGAGGTGAATAAATTTTTAATATAACTTAAATATGTTCATAACACCTAAATAGGATCCAATCATTCAAAACTCAGCCTATTGATACCTACAACCATCTACTTGTTTAGAGAGTGAGTTGAGGTTGAAGATGGATTCAAGGTGTATAGGGCTAAGAAATTAATAATTAATGGAAATTAAAATGTGATATTAATATTATTAAATTATAAATTAATTAATGTTATTCTCATACCATCATGAAAATGTGAAATAAGACAAGCTCAATCATGATCCTAATAAGCATAAAAAACTAGGTAGCTCAAAGTAGCTTTTAGTAAAAAGAACCTATAGGACAAAATATGCATCCAAAAGGCATGAAATTTGGTAGTATTTGTAATTTTGAATTTATAAACCTATAAAAACTATATTTTTTTCAAAATAATGAGTTGAATTACGTGTTGTTTTTATACAGTCCTATACTTGTTCATTGAGGAGAATATTGAGCTAAACAAGCTTCTTGAAGGGATTTAACGTATGAAGGATGGTTTAAACCTCATGTGAGTGTTTTTTAAGAATTTTAGGGTGATTTTATTTCTTATAAAACCTGTTTATATTGATATTATTCAAAATTTCAAGGTAAAATGAATAAAAGTGCAAGTTGGCCAAATTTAGGATTTTGGCATGCAAATGTAGATAGTCAGGAAATGAGTTTTTGAGGAATTTAAAGGGTTATATTATGAAATATAATAATTTAAATAGTTTTTGGATATATTCCATGTTAAAATTAAATAATAATTAGGTCTTGAGACCTCATAAATATCAAGATACACCAATTTCTCTCTCTGAATGTCTTGTAGTCCTCATTTTCTATGTGTATATTAGGCCTATATTGTTGATTCTAGATGTTTTTATTGATAGAGAATGGAAAATAATATTTTAATATATATTTTGGTCCCTCCAAGTCCTCATTAAAAATTAATGAGGTCTTATTACCTCATAAAACTCAAAAAATGGATCTTAAGCCATGCATGTTCTAACACAATCTAGTAAAAAGAGTTTAGAACTTTGTGATTTTGAGTTGTTTAAAGTGTTTTAAGGGTTGAAAAATGGTTACTATATTTACCTAAAATTGTCTGCCAAAGACCTCTAACCAATATTTATACCAATTTCCACCAAACATCACAATTTAGGCTAGAATTAATAAAACACATTAAATGGTTCAAACTTGTCATATACAAGTGTCGACTTAGGATAAAGTATCTATAAATAGGATAATGAAATTTATGTGATTTATATTTATTATTGAATCATTTCAATCAAAAATAACAAAAATATAATTTGACACTCTGAACCACTAAATTCCCCTAATTTGGAATCACACAACACATGTATGTGTTATTTGGTGTCAGCAACATCCTAAATGGGATATTGGTCCATATGAAAATAACATCATCTTCTAATTCCACTCCAGTCAAATTTTGACCCAATAATATGACATTTAGACCAGTTTGTTTAATTTGTGCACTAATTTCCAAATAATTGCAATAAAATTATTTAATCTTACTTAGGCAAAATAAACCAAATTATGAGCTTAAGTAAAAATTCCATGGAACTTAATGAATATTAATTTATTGGAAATTGGTTTGTAATATTTGCATCATAGTGTGACATCAATTTTGGAGGTGGAATCTATAGGCCATAAATGCAACAAATATCTGATTAAGCCATCCCATGCCTCATTAATGCCCCTTATTCCCAAATCATGATGAGGATATTTATGGATTATTTATAGATTTTATTTACATAATTGGATTAATTCATGGCCACACATATTCATCTTGATATGGATGGTCATGGTTGATCCTATCCCATTTGGAAAATCTATAAATAGAAGGCCTCACACACATAATTTTAATCTCTCCTAAGCTAAAGTTATCATGCATAAATTATTTCAAAGATATTTTTATATAATGTTATTATGTCAAAATATTGAATCAAGATTCACAAGACAAAGCCACAAATCCAATTATGACAAGGAGAGAAGGAGATAGACAAGATCCATAGCCATAAACTTCTTGAGCACAAACTAAGAAAACCAACAAAGAGATATCTTAAAGCATTCACGGAAGGTAAGAAAGTTTGTTTTCTTGCATTTTAGTTGAGCTTTGTCAGTGGTTTTTATTCACTAAGCTCCCCATAAGATCTAGGCTTAAGGTGTTAGTTCATTAGTGTCTTTTTGGATTTGATTTCATCTACTAACATGATACTCATATCCCCTTATTGGATTCCTATGTTCATAAATGGCATGCTAGATGGGACTCATGGATTCCATTTCAATAAGTAAGACACTTTGGAAATTTTAAATTTACATTCTAGTCATTAAAAAGTCCTTAAAGATAATTTTTAGCTCATGTTCTCATGTTTATAATATTTTTGTACACACATAGGTTACATAGTGACCAATGATGCTTCTGTGTGACCATAAGTAGTGAGGCCCAACCACGATCGATTAGATTACATGGGAAAATACATTATTTTTTTTTCATTTTTAGCTATTATTCAAGTTTGTTTGTAATGATTTGGGTCTTGTAAGTCTCTGATCTAAACATAGTTTTGTTTTAGAAGCTTAGATTCTAGAGATTTTGTTGTTACAAACAATTTCAAGCATAACATTTTTACCTTCAAGTTCATAGGTCATTACTAATGGTATTTATCAATTTATGGTTATTATTCTCAACCATCAATGGTTATATGTTAACTGGTTACTGATGGTTGCCTTGTAACCATTGATAGTTATCTGTAAGCATCGATGGCCATTGTGTGAAATTAAATCCAAACTTGAGATCTAAAATTCAAACATCATTTACTCAACCAAGAAAGTGATTCAAAGTAGGGGGTTATTATCTAACATTTTAGGTTGAAGGATTAAGTTTAAGACCAATTTCATTATTTTGACTAATCAAACATTTTGTTTTGGGCTTTAAAAGGAACTTAGTCAAATCAAACATTTCAATTTAGGTCTTAAAATAAACATGTCAAATCTCATACATTTGAATATTAGTGTTATAAAGGAATATAAGATTGGTTAAGTCTTATAAACATATCATTTTTAGTGCTTAAAATGAATCCTAAGTCTTTAACATTTCCTTTTGGTGCTTAAAAAGAACTAACAACTTTCCTTTGGCACTTTAAAATAAAAAATTGCATGTTTATGTTAAATTTTTTATGATTGTTTTTCAAAAGAATTTGCAACTTAAGGCCAAGGGTCCAACAAAGACCACCAAAAACTTAAAATTTTGGTGATTTAAAACCAAACTAAATTCAAAATTTTGTTGTGTATAAGTCATCTATCATTTCTTGGTTAGTTTATTTTTTTTAAAAAGGAATTTATGTGTGTATGCTCTCCTCCCATCCCCTATAAGGCACTTGTGGGATCAAAAGCACCATCTTAATTTAAAATTTTGCCTTAGTCCAAAGGCATAAAAAGGAATTTGTTTAGGCTCTCCCCAAAACCCACATGGTTTGGGTGATCTAAAAATAACCTATAAAGCCTTTTTATTTAGATTTTATTTCGTGCATTTTGGATTAAGAGGGGAACTTCATTACCTCCCATGGGTTATATAAGGAATCTTTGACCTAGGGATTCATCTCCCAACATCATATTCAACCCCTCTCAATAAGGGGGTATATAAAGTAGGATCACCTTTCTAGGATGATGGTTTGAGAAGTTATACCATCTTGACTACTGGAAAGCAAAACCTAGAATGTATGACTATTTTGGATATCACACTACACTAAGCAAGTGACGGATGTAGTGGTTGTGAAAAGGACAAGACCATTTTACAACAAGCCATTTGATGTGGATCTAATTGATGTGATATTTCTCTTATATCCTAACATGAAAGTTCATACACATGGCATCAATCTAGATAACCAAAAATTATAAGTTTTAGTCAACCCCACTTTTCCACACCTTGATAGTATTTAGGGTGATATACTTAGTTATACTTTGTTAATTATTATTTTATTGCTTCATGCATTGGATATAAAGATTTATTCTTTCAACCATGTTTTAAATGAGTTTGTTTGTCCACATTACTTCCTTGTTTGAGGAAGAATTATGCTATCTATTTGACACCTTTATTTAACTTAGAAAATTTTTGTGTCAAAAACATTGTGTGTCACTTGATTGAAACAAATAACATTATACTACCCGAATCAATTTAAGTTTCATACCTTAGAAGTATTTGAAATAAAACATTATTTACATATTTTTGGAGCAATGGTGATGTTATTCTTCTAAAATTATTTCAAAAGACTTGTCTTGTCTTGTATCCCAATCATAATTGTTTAAGAAAATCACATGTACCTTATTGGATTTACGTTTCAGCACTGTTACACCATTCAAATTTACCTAGCTTGTTGGTCATGAAAGCTTAAGTTTTTTAAAGTTGAGTCTTAAATTAAATTTTCTAATTTTGAATCAAAACATTGATTGATTTATATTTAGTCCTCAAAATATGGGGGATGATACACATATTTTTTAATTTTGGGTTGTGCAACTTAGGTTAATTTTTGACACAAAATTTCAAAACTATATTGTTTGTACCTTCATTTTTGAATATTAATCCATCTTCAAATGACTTTAATTTAGTGTTTTATACTAGTTTTTTCAAGTTTATGTCTATAATCAAGTGCCTTATTTATGCCAAAATGTTTCAAGTTTGTTAGATTAAAAATCATCATCCTTTGTTTCAAGTCTAGATTTTGATGTTGAGTTTGGCCAAAAGTCTCAGTATAACTTGTTTGAGCCTAGATTTTGACTTTGCATTTGGATAAAAGACCTATAAACATTTCCCTTTCCTATTTTAGACCTATTTTGAATGTCTTTGGACCTAAACTTTGGCATCTTTCTTTTCGTTCATCCACTTGACCTAATTTGTGTGATACATTTAACATTATGCTCTTTTTACCAAATCTTAGCATAGACTTTTTGGAGATACAGTTCCACCTTTGAACAAGCTAGACCTAGTTGAACCTTTTGTCTTTTTAGACATATCTTTTTAGATATTTTATAACTCTAACCTATCTTGTTGTGAAATATTTTCCATTTAATTTGACCATGTCTGACTATCCACGTAGTTGAGACATATACAATCTAGGATATGGGAATGTCATCACACAAGAGGAATTTGTTCAAGACCCTTATCGAGATGATGTTGTTTTGGAAATGGATAATTATCCACCTTTCAACACTCAAATATGGGAATAAATTCAAGATCCTTTGGTTAGCATGCCTCCATATATAGAGCAAGACCATGATCAGACAATCCAATATTTTGGTAGCATACCTTTGGTTGTAGAAATTGTTCAATAAAAACCTATTACTAGTATCATATGATCCTAATAGATCCATAGAGATAGGGGCTATTTTTTTTGTAGACTTTCCCCATGACAATTTACCAAATCTATTAAGAAGGCCTTACAAGTATCTTACAATGAACATGCCTCTTCTAGTAATATTTATGCCATTGTGTTAATGCCATATCAAGATATGAATACACTTGTCACACAAAGAGGCATCATGGAGGACCAATTAATTCAAATATAGACACTGTACTATAGATATCAAAACCTTACACATAACTTTAATCATATGGCCTTATCAAATGCACATCTTATTCAATCACTCCCTTCAACATGGGTCTTAATCAAATTAAGTGGTTAAAAGAATTAAAGTTTTGACCCAATTACACAAAACACTTTTGGAGAAAACATGATCAATACCCCAACCATTGAGGAAGTTTCATATACTTCTATGCAAAATAGTTTCTAAAACATAATGGATAATGTGTAAGTAATGCCCAATTTAAATGAAAGTGGCATTCACACACAAAAAAGTAATTAACTACAAAATGTGCCCTTAAACACCTCAAGTGATTCTAAAACCATAGGAATAGGATTTTATACATCCCAACCTTAGCCTACTACTTTTAATCTTCAACCAGTTACTTCATCAAGTACCCAACAATAAGTATTAAGTACTTAGTCAATAACTAGTGCCATGCAACAATGCAATGGGTTGAATATTACTCCACCCCAATAGGTGACAAGTAATATTAAAAAATAATGGGCACCATCTAATCAACCCATGAAGTAGAGGTAAAACATATTTCCACCTCAATAGGGGGTAACCCATATTTCACCTTTCTAGGTAGTAGCAAACATACCTCTTCAGTTGTAGACTAACATACTGATCCAAAACTAAATGATGTTTAACCAACAATGTACAAGTGGAAGTCAGTTAAAAATGTGGAATCTTAAACATGAATCAAATTAAAAATAATTATTGATAAAAAAATTGGGTTCCAATGTTCCCCATGTACATTTTAGGAAACAATTGTCTTTCCTTTAAAATGTGCCATAACTTCAAAGACATGATCTTAAGTCACAAGTTCCTCTCAATTAGTAAGGTATGACTAGTTAGTATTAGGTCCCTATTCAACATTATTAGGTAGATTACAACCATAAACATCCATCATAACCATATTATTACCAATATCAAACCTATATAACTAATCCCAACCAAAATATCGCACAACCATAAGTACAATTTCAATAATTGCACTTAAATCCATGAATGTATATTCTTAGTCTATTTCCTATCCAATTTAAGATTTCACAACAAATTACTCCATAGTACCTCAGTTAAAGTAATCCAATTGTGACCAAAAAACCTCCACCTCAATATGCCAATAATCCCACTAGTATCCTCACATAGGAGATATACAAAATGAAGGATACAATTACCCTGATTCAAGTAGGAAAATAGACCAAAACTTCAATTTAGATGATGTGTGTTCATACCTTTTTAATATGGAGTATTTATAGATACCATTTCCTCTATGGTATGAGCCACCAAATTTTGAAAAATATAATGGAAAAGGTGACCCCAAGTCCTATTTGATAGGATTCTTTGTTGTGTGCCAACTAGTGGCCCATAGTGACATCTATCTTCTATTATTTTTTCCAAAAACCCTAGTAGGGAAAGCACTAAAATAGCTCCTAAAGTTGCCCAATAATTGTTTATCTAATGTTGATGATATTTTGGACAAGTACATACAACACTTCTCTTACAATCTCAAGCATGAGATTTCATTGGTAGACTTAACACAAAGTAGATAGAAAGTTGTTGAAAGATTTTAAAGCTATTTACAGTGATGGAGATCCCTTGCAAGTCCATTCACCCATATTATAAACAACTAGCCATTATGTTTACTAAAAATATACATAATGAGATATCTTAAAATTTATATTTATAATGTGAACACATGTTCAAAGACATCCTTGATAAAGTTTTTTTGATTGAAAGAGCCCTCATTAACAAAGGGATAATTAAACTAGCCTCATCTAATCGAATCCCAAACCAAAATTATAACAATAGCTTGAATCAAAATCCAATCCAAACACAAGCATTGTGGTAAACCCAGGACAATAATTTTGATAGACCTAAGTAATTTAACCACAACAAGAATGTTGTTGGTAATGGAGTAATAGATTTTTGACATGTTCAAATGGTTTAAACACCATTTACACAACCTATGCTATAAAACATACCTCTTAACACATAACCTCTTCAATAAATGCAATAGAATAGCCTAGCCCATCAAACACAATAAATACCTTTGCAAAACCCTCCTCTAAGAAGAAATGTTCCAACTCAATGTGTTTTTAGAAAATTTGAAGACCCTATTGAGACTATGTTTCACAAACTTACCACAACTAATTTAATCAGAGGGCCTATTACAAAAGGGCCAATTTTTTAGGGTACTAACATTTTAGACTGGTATAGGCCAAATAAATTCTTTAATTATTGGGTTAATGTCTATAATTTATAGTGATGTGTGTAAATCAAACCTGTAATCAAGAATATGATTGAAAATGGAGAGATGTCATAGGATTGTGGAGCTTCCACATCTAATCAAAACCTTGGCATTTATCAAAATCCATTTCCTCAACATAACAACCAACAAAAACAATGGCCATTACAACAACACAAATAATATCATAAAAAACCAACACCGAACTAGCAATAGAATCAACAAAACCAATAGAAGAACCAACAATGTCAAATTAATGGACAAAACCAAGGTCAAAATTGTACAAACAACTAACAAACATACCATGCAACTGCACATTATTATAACTTATTTATAACACATATTATAGGAGGTCACATTAATACCATTTATATAAACTTAAGACAAAGTACCAATCAAGAAAGACCATTGTTAATCATTCCAAATCAACCAACTTATACTAGTAGTCCTTCCTTGATGTTGGATCGTATACAGGTGAACTAGCAAGTAGGGACTCCCATGTTTGGACCTTATAGTGATATCTTGTCACTATCTAATGACCACTCACAAGTGCACCAATAACCAATACTTATCCTATCTGGTGCCCCTCCACCATCATTTGTTATCAACACTATTCCTATGCCTAATCCCAATTTTGAAATCACATCTTAGTGGTAAAGGATTACCATTCTAGGCCCACAACCATCTGCCACTTCACCCATCATCCAACCCATCATTCTTCCTCATATCAAGCAATCTCTTATTACCCTAGAAAAGATGTTTGATATTATTGAAGAATTGAAAAAGACACCATCACATATATCCATTTTAGGTTTGTTGTGTACATATACTATCCACAACAACATCTTGATTAAATTCTTTGGCCAATCTAAAGTCCGAAATGGCATATCTCCTAAAAAATTCCAATATTTGGTTGGACACCTTGCTCCAAGCCAACAAATAACCTTCAATCAAAGTGATATTTCATCCCTTAGCCTAATTCATAATAACCCATTGTATATTGAGGTATGATTAATGAGGCATAAAGTAAAACATGTCCTCATAGACAATGGATTAGGCCTAAATATTGTGCCTCTAAATCTCATCAAGATTCTATGGTACATAATGGTAGATCTTTAATCCAAAATAATCATAATCAAAGCCTAAGATGATGAAGAATGTGAATCATAAGGCACCATTATCTTGACAATTATCATTGGGCTTGTGACCCATGATACACTATTCCATGTGTTAGAAGTTAACTTATCATATAACATTTTTTTGGTAAGACCTTGGATACATAAGATCCATACAATCCCATCAACATTGCACCAGTGTATCAAGCTCTCACATTAAATAATGGAGGTGACTATTATAATAGATTGGCATCCATATAATAATTACAAACATTAGAGGTAGATTTCAAAAGCTATAACAATCATTTTGGCATGACTTCAATTGCCAAGCAGGACAAAGCGAAATCAATACTTGTTGATTTACCTAAGGCTAGTTTCATTGAGACTAATACCCTTGATTCCCTTTCCCACATGCCACCTCTTGAAATATCCAATCATTACACCATTTTGGCTAATGGACCAGGAGAATAGTTGACCCATGACACCTTTCACATTACAAAACTTCCCCAAAACCCTAAGTCCTTTAAAAAACAAAAATCCAAACCACTCATGTAATGGTAAAGAAAGGGAAAAGGATAAATACATATTCCATCACCTATCACTTTCATACCAACATATGGATAAGAAAAAAACCCTCTTTAGAGAGATGAATCATGGTTATATAATGACAAATTGGTTAATTATTAAAAGAATTCTAAATATCTAATTCTTAATCAGATTATTGAAAATAAAAACTATGAAGGAGGAAGCTTTAGGAAAAATCAAATGGAAGAATTGAGCCAATTTCTATGACAAAATATAAAGGAACCTATGGACTTGGATTTAAACCAAAAGAGGGTTACCCTAAGTATCTTATTCAAGTTTTATCAGCAACGACTAGTGACAATGATGCTAACAGTTAAGCAAAGTCTGATCATAGCTCATTTGATGACCTAACCCATACCAATTTATTTGCCAATAATGTAATTTACACCATTCAACCAATAATTTTTCATAATATACTACCATTATATTATACCCAACTAATAGACTGGGACCAACAAGAATCTAACACGTTGATTGATGATTTCCTTAGTGATGAGGCCTTTTTTCATTTTTTAGGCCTTAGGGAAAATGTTATGTTGGGAGATCATAAATCAATATTATCAATCAAGTTAGATCCTAAGGCATATTTCAGAGAGTGGGTGAACACCCTTAGCTAAAAACAAATAAATAAAACATTAAGGTCCCAAAGTGAAAACCTTTTTAAGGTACTTTCAGACTACGGAAATAGTAAAAATAAAGGCTATCCTAGTGGTGAAAACCTATTTTAGGCACTAGTAGATGAAGGTATTCAAACTTATTCAAGTATAAACCAAGAAACCACCAATAATGAACTTTTCTATGAGTTTGAGTGTAGTTTTGAATAATAACAGGCTTTTGATCCCATCATTCAGGATACCCATAATGATGAAGTTAAACATGAGTCTGAATTTAGTCTTGAAGAATAACAAGTTTTTAATCGCATCATTTATGAGTTATGAACAACATTTATTACATGTACATCTCTACCATCAGGGCATTATAATTCATCATGTTTAGGAGAAATTAAAGAACCAGTCCTAACAGAGGACTTTGACATAGCCAAATAGTTCAAATATTTATCCATTATTCTTGGAGATGGTTCGATCCTTCTAGGTGAAGATATAATAGAGGTAAATATAGGGTCTCCAAAATACCCAAAATGGATCAAACTAAGCATGTACCTCACTGAGGAGGAGTTTGAAGTCCTTATAGCCCTTTTAAAGAAAATTTTAGATATATTTTCATGGGCATATTCTAGCATGCCTGGTTTGGACCCCACCTTGGTTGTTCATCACCTTGTGGTACATATTAATGCCAAACCAATGAAGCATCAATTACATAAAATGTACCTTCACATTATTGTATTGTTAAAGAAAGAGTTGGAGAAGATCTAAGAATCAAGTTGTATTAGGCCAATTAACTACTCTGAATGGATTTTCAATGCAGTATTAGTCACTAAAAAGATAGAAGGAATCAAAATCTACACCAATTTTAGGGACATTAATAAATCTTTCTCAAAGGATGACTTTCCATTTTCAAACATGACATGATAGTCAACTCCACAGTAGATTATGAGATGCTTTCACTGATGGATAGACTCTTAAGCTACAATCAGATTAGAATAACACTAAAAAACCAACACAAAATAGTGTTCACCACTCTGTGGGGAACATTTTGTTATCAAGTTATCCTTTTCCTTAAAAATGTAGGGGAAACCTATTAAATATCCATGACAGTCATATTTCATTATATGATGCATGACATTGTTTAAGACTATATCGATGACATACTAGGCAAATCAAAGACCAAGACTGATCATCTAGCAACATTACAGAGGATATTTGAGTGACTACATGAATACAAATTTAGGATCAACCCTAAGAAATGTGTTTTTGGCATTACTTTAAATAAATTTCTTAGCTTCATTGTGTCTCATATGGGAATACAAGTTGATCCAACCAAAGTATGAGTCATAATAAAAATTCCACCATTGACTAGTATGAAGTATCTCCATAGTATGTAGGGCAAGTTCCAGTCTATTATATGATTCATATCTTAATTAGATGATAAGTGTCATTATTTTAAACATATTTTGAATAAATGTGTCATAATTCTTTGGGATAATGATTGTCATAATTTTTTTCAATAGCTAAAAGACTATCGTAGAAATCCACCAATTTTATTGCCTCCAAAACTAGGATAACCATTCCTTCTATATCTATCAACCATAAATAATGCCCCAGGGGCACTTATAAATCAACATGATGAAAATGGAAAAGATAATGTTGTGTATTATTTTATCCATACACTAGTCATGTATGAACCCAATTATATGCCCATTAAAAAAGGTTATTTAGCTATGGTCTTCATAGCTCAAAAACTACACCATTACATGTTGAACAATAAGACCATGGTCATTTATAAAGTAGATCCCATAAAGTATCTAATATATAAAAAAACATTATAAGGAGATATGGCCACATGGATCATGCTTTTTAGTGAGATTGAGATAGAATATGTGAACTAGAATGCCATCAAGGGGCAAGTTCTTACAAATTAGTTTGTTAAATCACCCTTTGTAGCTATAAAGCCATTAGAATTTTAGTTTCCTAATGAATCCATTATGACCATAATTAAAACACCTCTTGAGAAGTATTACTAGAAGTTGTATTTTGATGGTTCATTCACAACACATAGATTAGGGGTAGGCCTTTTATCTATCACACCACAAGGGTTCTAATCCCTAAGTCATTCAAAATTAGATTTCTTTATACCAATAACATGGTTGAATATAAAGCACTTATTTTGGGGATTGGATATATAATACAATGTAATATAACACATCTAAATGTTTATGGTGATTCAAAATTAATCATCAATTTGGTTATAAACCATTTTCAGACCAAAAATGACAAGTTGTTTCCCTACAAGTCCATGGTCTATACTCTCAATTAATAGATTTTTGATATCCAATTTGAACATATACCAAGGGCCAATAATATAACAATATATGCCATGGTTACTATTGGATCACTCACTTGACATATAGATACAACCAAAGAATATTAGTTTCTCATTGGAAATCTACTAGTGCCAGCTCATAAACCTTAAACCATCATAATGATACATGATATTATTGGTCCCATCTCTACTTTATATTTAGACTTATACACTTACCTCCATTACCATATTATACCACTAGACTTATCCCACAAATAGTCTAAATACTTCATCCACTATGCCCCTATTATACCTTACACAAACCAAACCTATACCCTCCTAGTTTTGATAGAACTCTACATTATTTTTTACCTTAAATAGAATATAAAATAGCATTATGGGAATTACACAAAGGGGTATGTGGATCCCACACTAGCCATAAAGTCCTATCCAAAAATATCTTGTGTACTAGGTGTTCACCATTTTGGTCCTATAGGCCAAAAGTCAGTCTCCTTCTTTCCCTACTATTCTGAACCATTAGTCTGGTCATGTACCCATCTTCTACAAAATTACCTTTTTCTTTGCAATAAGTCCTATTCTTATAAAACATTAAAAGATATAAGGACCTATAGATTTCAGTTTGGTATAAGACCTATTCTCTTTGGGTAGTCAATTGCATAAGCCTTTTTGACAAAAGGAAATCATTCATTTCCAAAGGAGTGTAAGTCTCTTACAAAGCTCGAAGGTTAAGTAGCCCTTGTAGAGGGTAGGTGATGAGCAAAGTGGACCATTGAAAAAGCTCCAAAGGGTAAACTTGGACTTGATTTACCCTTGCAGAGGATAGCTAGTCAAGGAGCCTAAAAGGGACTTGCCCTTCAGAGAAAAGACAAGGCAAAGATAGAAGAAATACAAAGGTTGAATTTCTTCGAATAAAAAGTTTGAAGGAATTGCTTCAGACATTTTTTTCAATTAAATTCACAAGGAAAGTCACCAAATAAGGCAAATTCTTTCAAAAGGAACTCTGTGACAAAAATGACAAGGATAATTATTTTGGACAAAAAGTCTGAAGGAATTCCTTCTAACCTTTTGTCCATATGAATTTGCCAGAAGAGAAATAAGAATAAAAATGAAGGAAACATTTCCTTCAAAAAAAATGTTGGAATGAATTCCTTCAGACATTTTGTCCAAAGGATTTGAGAAACAAAGGAATTCAAAGGGCAAGCGCCCTTACGAGGAAATCTCAGCAACCATGGAGGACCTTCCCCAAGCCATGAAGGGACACCTTCCCTTCGGGAGGGTTCAAAGACTAAATCTTGATCAAAGGAACACTTCAGAAAGAAAGCTGAAGGAAGGTGAAGCCAAAGGAAAAAAGGCCAAAGGAAATAAAGCCAAAGGGGGTGACAGGCCCATAGATGTCGAATTTTAGCATGACAAATTAGCCATTAGAGGTTCAAACACCCAGTGACAGGTGCATGAATGTTAAAATTAAGGTGGTGAAATAGCCATTAATTTTTAAATACTTAAGGACAAACCACAATTGAACTTAGTGACCCATTGAGAAGATAGCCCCACATGCTCACAAATCCAAAAGGAGACAAAGCCAAGAAAAGACAAAGCTAAGAAGAGACAAAAATAACAAGGAAAGATGGGAATAGCCCATATGGCAAAAGGAAAGCACCATCAGAGGAGTTATTTTAGTGGTTGAAATAGTCTCCACCAAGTTCTCATCAAGGAGCATAAATAGTAAATGGCATGGTATATTATTTCATCATTTTGCATTAATGAGTAGACAACTATGTGAATCTCTTTAAGAAGTGGTCTTGTTTGCAGACAAAAGGGGCGGCCTTGTCATTAAAACAATTAGGCACCTCATGCTTCTGTAGTAGTGTTTAATACATTTTAAGCACTAAAGTCAAGAATAGTGACTCTACAACATGGTTCTATCAGGCCATTTCTAGAAGGATGATACTAGCATTAGTGACTTCCTCTTCCCAAGGCATTCAACATAACATGGGTAATTTATTTTCCAAAAAGCACCAAAGTATTTTACAAATGGCTATATATTGTAATCTCTCATTTGTAAAACATATCTCTCAACTTGTAAGGTGGAGCTCTGCCAAAATTTACCTTGAATAAATAAAACATTTTTGCCTCTAATTTGAGCTTGCAATTTTGTATATGTCTATGGCTTTGTCCTATGTTAACTCATTTTCCTTTATGATTTCATAGATTGACTCCAGCATGTCTAGTGTATTGTGAGTTCTTCTTTTGCAAGTCAGCTAGAAGTGTCCAAAGTAGAGTATAGGTGCATGTGAACATGTTGCCATAGTGTGTCTTAGAACACCTCTGGTAGTTCATCCTCGTATCTCCAAAAGACCCCTAACTCACTGATGCAGAAGATCTTCTCATATCAAATCAAGTATATATCAACTTATTCTTGGTGGAAAGTGTATGTTCAAGCTAAGTAGATCAACCATTTTTGATTCATCACCATTTAGGTTAGGTTCTATTTTCAGTACCCTTCTCTCTTTTCACTCCCCCATTTTTAGTAGTAGGAAATCTAGGACCTTAGAGATGGATCAAAGGGAGATAGCCCTTATCTAGTAATTCTCCCCTCAATTTTCCTAGAACCATAGGTAAGAGAGGAGTCTCCATTATGCCATGTGGAAGACAAAATCTCAGTCTTCTATCAAGGGTGCAATCCATAGCGTCAATAGTTTTTGGCATGCTTGGTGGGACCAACTAGTTTTTATCCAAAGAGTTGAATAATTTTGTTGTGTTCTTCAACCCACCAACCTTTAGAGGCTTTTTCATCAACACCAATGGTGACTCTAAGTTGAATCATCTAGTTAATTAGTTTTGGCGCCATCAAGAAATCATATTTTGGTATGTAAAGTTCCATTTCTCAGAACCATGGGTCTTATGTTCCTTCAATTAGTTCTGATCAAGCTCAGGTTGTTCATGGAATCACCTCAAGCAATAAGGATGCATATGGTTATGAGTTTTTCCCTTTGTAGGTTGGTAAAACATTATGGGCTTTGCCTCATCTTCCTTAGTTTGAGCAAGTCTTTGGCCAGCCTAGCTATGATCCTTACCAACCTTGTGTTGATCCTTATCAAGTCTAATATGACCACTCTCATCCCTATCATGAGCTATATTAGTCTTATGCCCAGTATTTTCAATGTGTTACTTTTTCTACTCAACCTAATCATTTCACTGATCAACCCTTTTCCACCTTCAAACAACCACTACTGGTGTATGAAAAGTATGTAGTGGAGCTTGACACTAGAAGGGGATGTGGTAAGAGAAAGTCTTGATCATTTCATCCATAAAGTAAGAAATACATTAGATCTGGTTAATAGTGCATGGACTCCTATTGAAAGAACTAATTAGCAAAGGCTTACAGATGAGATGTTGGATATGAGTGGTTTGATTGTATCATTGGAAGAGAAGTTGAATATTCATGAGAGGCAACCTTACCAAGTTTATCAACCTAAATACCCACTGCCCCAAGTTTCATATAAGCCATACATAGTTCTTGCTCATGAGCCAAGTCAAGCCTATCAAAGTCCTTTCCCCAATCATGTTGAGGAGAGTTTTGAAATAATAAATCTTGTGTTTAAGGCCAATCTTGGTAAGCAGATTGAATTGGCAAATCTTCAAATGTAGTAGTCTATGTTGGTAGCAAGGGAAGTGGAATCTAAACCCTCACTACCCTCTCACATTAAAACCCCATCACCCTAAAAGGAGACTTTCAATCTTAAGATCATGAGCTGGAGTAAAGTACTTGAGTCATGGAGCACCAAGGAGGAGTAAGACATTGTCCAATAGTGTGAGGTATAAAATAAGGCTAGTCCTTCTCAAGTTCCTCCCACCCTTCCTCAAGAAGCTTCTTATACTCCATGGTAGAATTCATGCCCTCCCCATTTCCATGATGATTCCTATGAGCTCTAAGAAAGGCTCTTTTAAGAAAATCTAGCCAGGCAAATTGTAGAATTGGAGTCCAGAATGAGGTTCCTCAGCCAAAGTGTGATGGATAGTTCAAATCAAGAAGAAGATCCTACATTTGAAAACACCCCATCTACACCCCTCTAAGAGAGATATCAAGCCACATCTAATATAGATGAAGTGTTGGCCAAATGGAAAGAGGAGAATCATTCGATTCTAGCTCAAGGATTGCCTCCTCTTCCACATGTGTTTAACCATCAGCCTTCCACTTCATCCCTTCTCAAGGAGGACCCTTTTTTGAAAGAGGCATGTGAAGAAGAGAGAATCCAATTTGTACCTACCTAAGAGGCTATCATAGGTGTAGATGAGGAGGAGATCACCATGGGTACCCCCTTTGATGAACAAGAAGACAAGTCACAAGCTTTTGCCTCTATCTCTAATGAGGAAGAGATGATATTTGACTCTTTTCTCACTTTGTGAGATGTCATGGAGGAGAATGTACAAATTCTTGATCATATTTTAAATGATTTGATTGTAGTCATTGGGGTAGGTTACACTTTTCTTCAAGGAGGCTATGAGCTGGCTAAGGGTGGAGAAGGTAGCATTGGGACTCAAATAAGTATGCAAAGGGGATTTCAGCTTTCAGTTTTATCCTTTCAAGAGGTTGGTGAATCTAAAGATGATATTTTTGAAGTCATCAATGAGGATGATCATGCCATGGAACCCGAGCAGGAAGAAGATTAGGAGGATGTCTTTGAACAATTGGAGACTCTGGTCTTTGAGCAAGAAAAGGAGAGGCCTGTTCATCTTGAGGAAAGATTTGAAGAAGAGAGCCTTGAGAAAGAAGGTGATGTTCTATGGGATGAGCAATTAGTTTGTGATTCCATTTTAAACATCACAATAGTCACCCTTCTTCAAGAAATCCATGTTCAAGTAGAAGATTAGTTTGACAGGGTTTTCAATGAGGTATAAGGGGACAAGCCAATCCATGATGCATATCAAAGGGCTTATGGTGATAAGCTAGAAACCATTGATTTCTTGATAAAACATACCAGCAGGAAGAATTGGTAGGAGGCAAGCTTCTAAGAGCAAGAAGAATACATATATAATGGAAATAGGTTTGCCCCTGATCTACTAGGATACAAGCAAATCAAGGTGGTAGGCAAGAAGAGTAAGTTACCAAATATCCATTCCATTTAGCCACTTATATGGCACCATATGTTATATTTCCATGAAGGAGACTTAAGAATTTTTCCCTTTGATCTAAGAGGGAGGCAAATATACCTAGTTAACTATACATAGTAGTTTGCTTTTAGTTTTCTTTCCTTATTTTCCCTAAGTGTTGTTTGTACATGTAGTGTTTTTAGCCTTTGTTGTGTGTGTTTTCATTTGTGTTTGGGGTAAAAGCTTCATGATTGATTCTTGGATCTCTCAGGTTTATTGCTAACTCTTTCAAAGTTACATCTTAACTCCATGCCCAATGGAATTTGAGGCTATTAGTTTCTAAGCATATTAGGCATGCTTCCCCTGGGAATCACCAAATTTGTTGACCATTTGGGTCCTATTGACCAAAATTCAGTCTCCTTCTTTCCCTACTATTCTAAACCATCAGTCTGGTGATGTACCCATCTTCTACAAAATCCCCTTTTTCTTTGAAATAAGTCTTGTTCCTATAAAACATTAAAACATCTAAGGACCTATAGGTTTCAATTTGGTATAAGACCTTTTATCTTTAGGCAATCAATCATAGAAGCCTTTTTGGCAAAATGAAATCACTCATTTCCAAAGGAGTGCAAGTCTCTTACAAAGCTTGAAGGTTAATCAGCCCTTGCGGAGGGCATGTGATGAGCAAAGTGGACCATTGCAAAAGCTTTGAAGGGTAACTTTGGACATGATTTACCCTTGTGGAGGATAGTTGGTCAAGGATCCCAAAAGGGACTTGCCCTTCAGAAAAAAAGACAAGGCAAAGATAAAATATAAACAAAGGTTGAATTTCTTCAAACAAAAAGTCCCAAAGGAATTCCTTCAGACATATTGTCTTAATAAATTCACAAGCTAAGTTGCCAAATAAGTCAAATTCTTTCGGAAGGAATTCTGTAGCAAAAATGACAAAGTGAATTCTTTTGGACAAAAATTCTGAAGGAATTCCTTCAGAACTTTTGTCTATAAGAATTTTCTTGAAAAGAAATAAGTGAAAAAATGACAAAAACATTTCCTTCAAACAAAGTCTCTGAAGGAATTACTTCAGACATTTTATCTGAAGGATTTGAGAACCAAAAGACCTCAAAGGGTAAGTGCCCTTGTGGGGGACTCTAAAAAACCATGGAGGACCTTCCCCAAGTCCTAAAGGGACACCTTCCATTCAAGAGGGTTCAAAGACTAAATCCCAGTTAAAGGAACACTTTGAAAAGAAAGCTGAAGGAAGGTGAAGCCCAAGTAAAAAAGGCTAAAGGAAAGAAGGCCAAAGGGGTTGATGGGCTTGTAGATGTTAAATTCTAGCACGGTGAACTAGCCATTAGAGTTTCAAATTTCTAATGATGGGTGCGTGAATGTGAAAATTAAGGCAGTGAAATAGTTGTTGATTTTGAAATGCTTAAGGACAAGCCACAAGTGAACTCAGTGACCCACTGAGAAGATATCCTTGAGTGCTCACAAAGCCAAAAGGAGACAAAGCCAAGAAAAGACAAAGCTAAGAAGAGACAAAAATAATAAGGAAAGATGGGAACATCCCAGATGGTGAAAGTGTCAGTAGAGGAGTTATTTCAGTGGTTGAAATAGTCTCCACCAAGTGGTCATCAAGGAGCACAAATAGTAAACGACATGACCTATTTTTTCCTCATTTTGCATTAATGAGTAGACAACTGCATGAATCTCTTTAAGAAGTGGTATTTTTGTAGACAAAAGGGGTGGCCTTGTCATTAAAACAATTAGGTGACTCATGCTTTTGCAGTAGATTTTAATACATTTTAAGTGCTAAAGTCAAGACTGGTGACTCTATGGCATCATTCTATCAGGCCATTTCTAGAAGGATGATATCAGCATCAGTGACTTTCTCTTCCCAAGGCATTCAACATAGCATGGGTCATTTATTTTCCAAAAATCACCAAAGTATTTTCCAAAAGGCTATATATTGTAATCTCTCATTTGTAAAAAATATCTCTCATCTTGTAAGGTGGAGCTCTGTCAAAATTTTCCTTGAATAAAAAAAAAGCATTTTTGCCTCTATTTTGAGCTTGCATTTTTGTATATGTCTATGGATTTATCCTATTGTAAATAATTTTCCTTTATCCTTCCACAGAACTATTCCAACATGTCTAGTGTATTCTGATTTCTTCTTTTGCAGGTTAGCTAGAATTGTCCACAGTAGAGTATAGGCGCATGTGAATAGGCTCCCATAGTGTGTCTAAGAACACCTATGGTAGTTCTTCCTCCCTGTATCTCTAGAGGAACCCTAAATCACTAATGTAGAAGAAATTATCATATCAAATGAAGTGTATATTAGCTTGTTATTAGTGGAAAGTGTATGTTTAAGCTAAGTAGATCAACCATTTTTTGTGCATCACCATTTAGTTTAGGTTCTATTTTTAATATCCTTCTCTCTTTCCACCCCCCGTATTTTTAGCAATAGGAAATCTAGGACTCAGAGATGCATCAAAGGGAGCTAGCCCTTATCTAGAGATTCTCCCCTTAGTTTTACTAGACCCACAGGCAAGAGAGGAGTCTCCATTATGTTGTGTGGAAGATAGAAGCTCAATCTTCTATCAAGGGTGCAATCCACAGTGTCAACACTAGGTATTATTGGCTAATAATAGATGTAGATGCATCTATATGTTAAAATATGTGATAAATGTTAACATCATGCCAATCTAATACATGCCTCAACCAAGACTTTGAAACTAACATTGATAACATGGTCATTTGCTACATGGGGCTTCAATCTCATTGGGAACATAAACCCTACCTCATCTGATGGCCCTAAACATATCCTTACCACCATAGAATATTTCACTAAGTGGGTTGAATCTATATCCCTCACTTGCCTGACTAGAAAGCAAATTTCCAAATTCATATTCAACCATCTCATTTTTTTTATGGTATTCCATCTGTCATTATATATGATAATGGTAGATCATTCAAGAAAAAAGATGTCTCATCACTATGTATCAAATATAAGATCACCCAAAAAAAATTTATGGTATATTAACCTCAAGGTAATAGCTAGGCTAAAGCATCAAACAAAAAAATTATCAACATCCTTACAAATATTTTCAATGATGTTGAACATGATTTACACCTTGAGATATTCCTATCCCTTTGTGAATACCATACCAATCACCACACTACCACAAGTGCCACTCTATACTCACTTATTTATGGTATTAAATCCATTCTTCCCATTGAGGTCAAGTTACCATCATTATGCACATCTTTAAAACATATTCTAGATGATGAAGACTATTGAGTAGCTCACCTAGAAGAGCTGGAGTTGCTTGATGAAAAACACATGGATGTAGTGAATAATTTTAAAGCATATCAAAACTGCCTCTATGGCTAGTACAATCAGTGTATGAAACATAGAAAATTTGAACTTGTTTATCTTTTCCTCAAAGAGAACCAAAAGAATACCATAACCAAAAAGAAGCATAAAGGAAAGTTCAAACCCAAGTTGGTAGGTCCTTTCATCATTGTTATATACTATGTTGCTGGAGCATATAAGATTACCACACTAGATGGAGGAAAACTTGATGAGTCAATGAACATTATACACCTTAGTTATTACTTCACTTGAATGACTTGGTGTATTATCTGTCAAGATGGTTTTCTATTGTACCATATTATTGAATTAATTCTTTATATTATACCATTCTACCATTCTATCACTTTATCATTCTGCCATTCCATTCTACCACACCTTTTTTATCAACAAACATATTATGACACTCCTTACCTAGCATATTTGACCTTGGTTCATCCATTGGTTCCACTTTTAGCATAAATATTCAAATCAATTTCAGTATTTATTCCAATAATTCCATATGGAAGCCATATTTTGGAGTAGTATGATAGAAGTTTTAACAATTATATCCTTCAATTTTTATTTCATTCTATATCATGCCTTCTTTGTTTGGTAATAATTATCACTACCTTTAGGTAAATCAGTGTCTCACCAGTCTTGCTACTAATTATAAATAGCTATGGGCAAATTGTTATAATTGATATATGCCATTTTTTCTTAGTTATAACTACCTGTGGGAAAACTAGGGGAAAGAATTATTTATCATACCTATATATACCAACTTGTCATTCACATCTTATATTATGTCATTATGCCAATTGTGCATGTTATGTTTCAATTGGCTGCTACAATAGTTAGTTTCCTCCTTTGTAAGGTGGAACTACTATGAATTGAGGCTATTTTTCAACTATGTGGGTAGTGTTCGATAATTTTTGAGATCATATTAGCAACCTAAGCCACGCTCTCACCATTTTATAAGTAATCTTTAAGTTTGAATTCTCTCATTATTTTACAAGCTTGGAAAATTTAGTATCGCATCAATCTTCATTGATTTGAGATACTCTAAAACTCTAAAAACATTTGTAAAACCATTTAGAAAAACTAAAAAACATTGACCACTTATTTTCCTTAAATGTTTTGATAACCCTTACTAAGTCATAATAAATCACTTGTCATTTAGTTTCCTCATCTTTTTTGGCCTTTTGTCCCATGCACTTACTATTTTCAAGATAATTCCTATATTAGTCTATCACATAAATCATGTTTTCTTTATCATCATTTTATTTTATTCCATTTAGTGGGATAACTATATTCAGCTTGAGGTTTTTATTGGATATCATGTCTATGAAAATATGTGGGCAGTGTCCACTTGCCTAGTGCATATGGAGATAGCTTGGCCACCTCCTTCCTTTTATTTTAGTCCCCCATCTTGTTTGTTTGTTAAGTTTTTTTCATTTTTTCTAGAGGCAATGTTTGTCATCTTATTTGTTTGTTTCTGTTTATTTGTTATTTGTGTGCCTACTTGTTTGATTTTAGTATTGTTGCCTTGACTCAATAAATGTGTGTTCATTAGGTGATTCCTTGTGTGCATTAGTATTGAATCCATTCATATTTAAACTTTAACATTATCATCATGTTTCTTATCATTAGTGCATTATTTAAAATTGATTATTGGATTGAGAGTTAGTCCTTATGCATATTTCTACCAAGTCCTCATTGTATTCATTCATGATGCCTATTATCACATCTATATAAAAAATAATCTTTGATAAATCTACATGGAAATAAATAGTCCCAATCATATCCCACATAGATTAATTAAAAAAATGAAACAATTTTAACCTTTGTTAGTTTGGACGAGCATCTCCCTACTAGTAGGTTGCCTAGTTCATCTTTATCCTCTATATCAATTTGTCATCATCATATTTGCCATCATCAACCATCAATATTGTTTTCCATAATTAGGGTATAATTATTATAACCACATTTTTACAAACCATTATACACCATCCCACCTACATTCTCAATGATTATACTCATTGGTAAAATCTTTGTCTTATCATATGTTTTGATCCACTCATTTCCTTCTTTCAAGGGAATGTCTGTTGACCCCTTTGCCAACCACTTTTTTTAGGGGGAACCATGGTAAAATTTTGTCTTATCATATATTTTGATCCACTCATTTCCTTCTTTCAAGGGAATGTTTGTTGACCCCTTTTCAAACCACTTTTCTGAGGGGACACCATACAGTTCATCCATTGTCATTGTATTCGTAGGCATGTAGGACCTTTTAATTATTTTATAATATGTTACTATGCCTATATCTTGAATGCCTTCCCAAATATGGGAAAACTATAGACACATAAAAATGGACACCAATGACCTCTGACCAAGCTTCAAACCAATTTCAACCAAACATAACAATTTGGGCTAAAATCACTAAAATGCACTAAATTTTGACCAAATAATATGACATTCAGGCCAGTTTGATTAATGTGTGCACTAATTTACAAAGAATTGCACTAAAATTATTTAATCTTACTTAAGAAAAATAAACCAAATTATGATCTTAAGTAATAATTCCATGGAACTTATTGAATATTTGTTTATTGGAAATTGGTTTCTAATATTTTCATCATCATGTGACATCATTTTTTTGAGGTGGCATCCGTAGGCCATAAATGTGACAAATAGTTAATTAATACCTCCCATGCCTCATTAATTCCACTTATTCCCAAATCAAGATGAGGATATTTATGAATTTTATTTATATAATTAGTTTTATTCAAGGCCACACATCTTCATCTTGAGATGGAAGATCATGGTTGATCCTAGCCCATTTGGAAAATCTATAAATAGAAGGCCTCACACTCATATTTTTAAGCTCTCATAAGCCAAATTTATCATGAATAAATGATTTAAAATATATCTTTATATAGTTTTATTATACCAAAATATTTATTCAATCTTCATAATCCAAATCCACAAAGCCAATGATGCCAAGGAGAGAAGGAGATACCCAACCTTCATTGCCATAGACTTCATGAGCATAACTTGAGTAAGCCAATAAAGAGATCTCTTGGAGAATTAAAGAAAGGTATGAAATTTTATTTTATTACATTTTATATTTTATTTATCAATGGTTTTTATTCACTTATCTTGACTTACTATCTGGGCTTAAGGTGTTGGTTCATTAGTGTGTTTTTGGATTTGAGTTCATCTACTAACATGATATTAATCTCCGCTTATTGGATTCATATGTTCATATTTATAACCTATTTTTAAAGGTTGGGGAGGGTAATATATACCTCCTATATGTCTTATTTGTTCCACACTAGCATATATCCAAAGAGAAACATCTCAAACCTCATGAAACCCTTACACAATCCTAAAAAAGTATGGAGATAGGTATGTTTTTATTATTTTTAAGTATTATATGGATTGAATATGGTCCATTAATTATTTTAAAAGATGAGGGAGGTTAAAAAATACCTGAATATGGCCTTGGTTTTCATTTAAAACTACCCAAGATGAATAAAATGATTAAGGCCCTCAGCCTCTGTAAGCCTACTTATTTGCCTAACTATGGTTTCAAAAAAGAAAACCTCACAACTCCTTATGTAACCATTATAAATAGTTGAAAATTTGTGTTCTTGATCATATATACATGTTTAAAGTTAAAAAATAATTTTTCGATTGAAATACTATCGTATAATCTGAATTCTAGGTTTGTGGACATTAAATAGGGCTAATAGGCTTAATTAGACAATCACTTGTGAAGAAAGGAATATCTACAAGGAGAATTGATTGATGAAACTTGAAGGAGAAATATAAGGGACTAGAGAGTTATCTAAAAAGGTTTTATATATTTATAATACTTTATATATTTCTCAAACAAGGAGGATTTATCCAAAGAAGGTCTCATAGATAAGTGTAGACAAAGCAAGAAAGCAAGAGTTATGGTAAGGTTATGAAGAGAGATATTGTATTGAGTGGGTTAAATTTAAATGAGTAATTTAAGGAGAATGAGAATTAGTTGAGGTACTCTACTCACATTGATGGAATTACAAGGTAGTAAGTCTTTTGTAGATTTGGTAGGCTATGAAGCCAAAGAGGAAGTAAGCAAGAGTGGAAGGGTGATTTCAGGATAAAGACATTAAAAAGGAGGACATTGTGACTAAAAATATCTGATGTAAAACTAAAGGACACCTTCATACCTAATTTCACTTATTCCTAAACTCTCTAAAACCTAAATAATTGTCATAGTTCATACAAGGATTCATCAATAAAGGTATAGTCAAGCATTGAGGCTATGAGGCCTTGACAAGATCTTTGGTTTCATATGGTTTTATCATACTTAATGGATCTAAAAAATTATTGTTTAAAATATGCATCAAGCTATAACCTTAAATCACCAAACTCATCCAAAATATCATATAATATTACCCATAACCTTCACCAAAAAGCATTTCTTCAAGCTTTCCATGTAAAGTTGATAGTATAATGTCAAGGAGTTTCATGTTTACATGATGTTATAGGGAAGGTAATAAAGGTAAAAATAATTATATAGGATCATTAGGAATAACAATATAATTCTCAAAGACAAACTACAATGGATTTCAACACAAATGCACACCTACAAACAAATGAGGATAAAGGCCTTCCTACAAGCTAGTGAGACAAGTTGAGGGTCAATGATCTATTGAGGAGTTTTAAAGTGAAAATATATGGTACAATATCATAAATTTTTATTATTAAATACATCATGAGGGTCATTCAATTTTTTTTATCAAAGTCATACCTATAGTAATTAAGGTGAGTAATGCAAAATGGAGGTTTCCAGTGTTTTAGGCCTTCAAGGGAGATTATTGAGTTTTATAGGTCATTGGAATTTAATGAGAGACTTTCGATCATATTTATAATTTTTTAAAACTCTTAAAATTTTCTAAATATCACACTTATTTCTCAACAAGGACCTATAGGCATAAGCATGGTCAAGTATATGTAGAAAGGAAGACTCAAGAGTAAGGGAATGATGTAATGGAAAATCTATATAGTCATACCTTTTAAGGAGATGATAATATATATTGTTATCATGAGAATTAAAATAATGAGGTCAAATTATAATGAATAATTACTAAAAAATAGGAAAATCCAAATTCAACCTAAATTACACACCTACAACCATGTTAACACAAGTTTATACAAAATTTGATAGTGTTTGAGGCCTAAAACAAGTCAAAAAGTTAGAAAGGGATGGGAGGTAAGTTTAAAACTTTTTTATTTATCATATAAACACCAATTATTGGTGATATGGGTACTAAACATCATGAACCCTCATAACCATCATGTACATTACTATTTGTACACAATCAAAGTGGGGTTCTTGAAGGAGCTTAGGCCATATATGAGTTCAATATGGTTGAAGGATGAAAAATTAAGGGTTTAATAATTTAAATTATGTTAATAAAATATTAAAAT
>JARHVA010008871.1:0-2500 GCA_037957365.1 Torreya grandis | reverse complement strand
AGTAGTCTTGGAAGAGGAGTATTTAGTTATTCAAAAAGTGAATCAAGCAACCATAACTTAGCTTAATGATCTTTCTTTACAATATTTTCAAGACTCTCCCTCTGTTCTCCAAGAACCACCTAAAAGAGATTTCAAAGTCCCTAGTTGGAAGGATAATCTCCTAATTTTAAAGAAAGGTGAAATTTTTCACCCTCCCATCATCTCCCTCTTGAATCAGGGGCATTTTATACCAGTTCATGGTGAAGAGGAAAGGTTTAATGAGTTGGTAATGATAGATCCAAAAATAGGCCCTTAAGATGTTACTATGAATGTAGAAATGGAAGACCAAAATTAGTTTATAGAGGTTGACCAATCAAAAGAGGTAAAGTTAATCAAAGGTGGTATTGATGACTTCATACTTGAGTATATGTGTATTTAGGTTGAAGCTGTGAGCATAACATATTTTGATTTGTTTGAAGAGCTTCCATTTGGTATGGTTGAAGATGAAGATGAGAAATGTGCATAAATTGATATGGTTGTAGTAGTCAATTAGTCAATTTATCATGTTAAAGAGGTCATAAATGAGTAAGATAAAGAGATAGAGGAGTCATTATTAGAATAATTTGGCGAGTTTGAGGAGTTTTATGTAGTATAATTGCAACCATATGCCCTCAATAATGATTCAAATGTGTAAGAAATAGTTGAACAAGGTAATTATGAAGACTTGTTTTAAGTGTTGGAAGCAAGCTATATGTTATTATCATTTAATTATGAATTGACTAAGGTAATTGGAGGTAGTCTTGGTGAATTAATAAATGATATGGAAGTTGTGGATGAACAAATAGAAACTATTCAATAGGATACTAAGATCCAAATATGCCACTTCAATCAGCCATGGGTGAATAAGGTTATAGAATTTATTAATCACAAGATGAAATGTCACTTGAAGGAAATATTGATGTTTTCTAGTTTAAATAAGATTGGTCAAATAAATATCCTCAAATTACTACCCATATTAAAAATAACCAAGAGGAAGCTAACTTTTGGGATGAATTAAAAATCTTTTACTAAAGCCTGTATAGTCAACCTTCATGTTCAAAACAACCATAAAGTGATAAGATTACATGTGCTCCTGTCATCCAAAATGAATCAATATTTTAAGACTTGGACTAATATGTATACATTTTATACATGATTTTCTCTTTTCATCTACTTGAGAGCATGTCAAGAAGATTGACAATCAAGCAACCCAATGTAATATTGACACCCAATCATGTTTTATCACATTATGACCCATCTCATGAAGGAGGTGATCCAAAATATTTTAAATTTGATCTATGTGGAAGGTATTGGTGAGTTTTTAACCTTGTATATATTAGATTATATGTGGCCTTTCTCCTTGTGTTTTGTTTTTTCCATTTCTTGAAGTGCCTTGTACACATTTATTTTTTAGTTGCGTGTTTCCCTTCCCTAACTACCTTGGGTATAGTGTTAGTTTTATTTATTGATGACATTATTTATTAAAAATGAATTTTTAAAAAGTGGAAAACCATGTATCAATTTCATATCAATTGGGAAATAAAGTCTTGTGACCTTGTATGCCCAATGGATCAGACAAGAAAACTAACTTGTTGTATAATAGGCATGTAATCCTAGGAGGTCACCATAAATTTTGGTCAAAATTATCCTAAATATTAAAATTTTACCTAAATGGGTTAGGCCACTCTCTTGGACCATTTATTAACCTTGTACCCCCATGACTAGTCCCCTTCTAGTCCTAATTTGATGATGTAGTACAATATCTTGGAAGGTCTTAGTGTGGTGTGAGGAGCTAAACAGGGTTATTTTCAAGTGGATGATCCAATGGTGGAAAGAGAAGATAAACCTCATGACCCTAACACATGTCCGTTACAATATTTCTAAACACTTTAATTAATTTTTAATGTGATTTTGGATATTTCAAGGAAAAGGCCTAAAAATGGGTCTTGAACTACCAGTGAAGGATCTAATAGGTTTCCATGGTGTTCAAGCATTCAAGGGAATTAAGGATGTTTTCACAAAGCCTTAAATATTATAATGAGTCAAAAATGAGGTCTAGAAAAGCTAATATGCCCAAAATAACCCCAAAAGTGAAATAAATGACTTAAGGGTCTTCAAAATAGAAATTTCAAGTGAAAAACAAAATTTTGAGGAAGTAAATTTGGTTTTGACTTCCTCCCACTTCCTTAATCTATTTTTACCTATTTAGACTTGTTTGATTCCATTTCAAGTCATTTGGAGTAGAGGAGAGAAGTTTCAGAACAAAAAGATGCATTTTGGAGCCTTTTACAACTTTGGTAGAACATTTTTTTTGAAGGTTATTATTAATTCATGGACTTATATATCATATGAAATCATCCATGGTGTCACTAATACCTTATCATATGCCTATAAAATCAGATTCAAGCAAATTGAAGCAGGTTTTGTACCATTAATGGAGGTTAAATAAATCAAGAAGTTTTATAGAATGAATTAAAGGTAA
>JARHVA010008870.1:405000-407226 GCA_037957365.1 Torreya grandis | reverse complement strand
GAGAGAGAGAGAGAGAGAGAGAGAGAGAGAGAGAGAGAGACTACCAACAAGATGGGAGAGGACATGATCAACTCCCTTCATTATTATAGGGTAGGGTTGGGGATGAGGAGGGGGAGGAGGTCTATGGAGGATATAAAATATATTTAGTGATCTCATCTAATGTTAGGGAATTTATGCTCTTAATCATTTATAGGAGATCAATGATGAGACCAATGACCTTTAGTTGGTATGAGATAGCACTCAACTTTAAACCTATTATATTAGTGTTTATTAGGAGGTGGGCTACTTGAGGTAGGTAGTGAGCTCATATGTTTGTTAAGGCAAGAGATATAGGGTTTTTTGTTAGTTGACATGAAGAGGATGGGTTAAGTAGTCCTAACTTGAGTGGGTCATGGCCTTACCTAATAGATATGGGGTTAAGGCATCCTAACTCAAATCTATAGACATTAGGCTATTATGGTGAATTGTTAATGGGATTGGTTTGGGGTTAAATTATTCTATTTATAACTAAAAATATTAGTAGTAATAGGTGGGGATAGGGCATTTACCTTCCATTATTTATTGGTATGTGGCCACTTATAATATAAATAATGGGTAGTGTGTCATAGAGGTGTAGTGGTCATTGTCAAATATTTGTAGATAACGGGTTACTCAACTATGATTGTTGTTTTATAGGAGCAAGGGTTGAGCCATTAAATATTGACAACTATAGATAGTCATTTGTTTGGATGCAATTCACCACTAAGGTGGTTCACTAATCAAATATCAGTAGGGTATACATAATACAAACCATGTAATTCACCAATATTGTTTCTCATTACACTAATTAGTTGTATTTAATTATGGGGTATACGGGGAAAGAAAACATGGTTTATCATTTGGTTATTGAATGAAAAATAAGCCCCCTTTATGGAAGGAGAAGGGTTTATTTTTCATTTCACTTTAAAGATTACTTGAGGGAATTTTTTAGTCTTCCCCATCAGGGAAGACATGGGAAGACATCCCTTTTGTGGCTTCTCTAGTCTTCCCCAAAAGGGAGGGAGGTGGGGGTGAACAAAATTATAGGACAGTAGCATCATTTTTATGGATTGCTTATAGGCAAGGTTAATTTTAGTGGGCAATATAAAAAAATCTGTGGTCCTGAGGTGAATCTGATTCGCAATGGTGGTGAATCAGGTTGGAATTTGAATCATTGTAAAGGTGAATCATGTGATGCCTGATGGTGAATCATAGAAAGCCTGTACTCCTAGATGAATGCCAAGAAACACAGACAAGTGCCTATGTAGAGAATAATAGAAATTCACCTACAAAAAATTGATGAACAATAATTAGAACCAGATTAATGTCTAAGAGACCTAAATGGACACCTTTGAGAACCTGATGAATGCCTGTGCAAATGAAACTAATGTTTGTGTGACCCAGATAGATGGTTGGATGCCATTGATTAATGTCAATGAGAACTAGACGAATGTCTATGGGACATAGATGGATGCCTAGGTACATCTGATAGACACCTATGTGAATTGGATGAATGTTTGTGTAGCCTAGATGGATGCCTCTATGAACCTAGAAAATGCCTACATGATCTAGGTGATCATCTATATAAAGCAAACACACATTTGAGTAGACTAGGTAGACACCTATATGTGCCTAGAGAATGTGTGTATAAAGTGGAGGAACTCCAATCCAATCCAGGAGAATGTTTATTCATTGCATGTAGGCACCTTTATAGATGGATGTCTGTGTAGATGGAGACCTTTGACCAATGCTGATGTGGCACTTTCTACTATGATATAGGTATCTCTGATGAACACCTAAAACATATGGTCAGTCACCCTTTTCATCCTAAAGGCCTATAAATATTTGAAATGCATTGAATTTTTCACATTTTAGCCTCTTCTCTTGTGTTTAAAATTTTTCTTTTCTTCGAGTCCCAACTTTGAAAACCCATTTTTATTCCTTGGCTTCCATTTCTCAAACCTCTTTTGACATTGGCATAGGGGTAATCAAAAGCCCTAAAATCACTTTCTAAAATTTGATGTGCACTATCATCCAAAGGCTTTTGCAACAACCAGACAAATACATTGATTGGATGGAGCCTTACAAGTTAAATGACATTATCTACATGCCCCAGTATGAAAAAGATATTCATTTTTTGAATGTTCTCTTGCAAAGCTTTGATACTTCTTCCTCCACATATCACATCAACTTGGACTCTCGAATATT